>JAHTLZ010000225.1:2596421-2615736 GCA_023846285.1 Phrynocephalus versicolor | reverse complement strand
TAATATAATATAATATAATATAATATAATATAATATAATATAATATATACCATCTCCATCATGGCATTATTTATGGTTAAATATAAGAATAGAGGACATTGTATGCTGGACAATTCTGTCTGCTTTCTCCTTTCCACTGTTCTATGTTTTTCCTTTATTCTAACATGCCTCTGCCTCCCCAATACAAAAACACACCAGAAAGAAAACAGTGAAATATCCTAACAGACAACAAGAAGGAAGAATTAGTAGTTCTTAAGCAGAATGGAGATTTATTTTCCAAAGACAACTGTCAAATGCTTATAATTGGTAGGCAGACTGAAAATGTTGATGCTTGGAAAATATCAAGTTCTTGTGTAAATGGTTCTTCATTTATACAGAAAAGTTTCCTTATCAGCTGCAATCTTATGGATGTTTGCCTAAAGTCAGTGCAACTTGTTATAGCTAATTACAATCCTGTGTCTCAGTTGTGAATGCATTCATGTGCGCAGGCGTGTGACCGAGAAGTACCCACCACACTGTATGTAAAGTACTGTAGATTTACCAAGTTATGCAACCCTAAAGAAACATCAGCAGGATTCCAGACAAGAAAACATTTCCCCACCTATATAAGAACAGAAGAACAGTCTTCCGGTTCCGGCTACACCGCAGCACGGCAACTCGACAAGTGCTCCAGCTTATCAAGTTGAATTCCTCCAGATAAAGTGACCCTAATAAGAGTAAAGTTTCCTTGGATGGGAAACGAAGAAGAGACAGCAACTGTGGACCATGAAGGGAGCAGCGGCAAACTTTGTGGAAGCAGGAAAATGCTTCATCTCCCACTGGAGGAAGACCTTCACTATTGTGAAGGTGGAGCTGTCGGTGCTGGACATTAAAAGCTGTAAATATTTGGTGTGTCATGAGTAGAATGCTTCTATCTCTTTCTATGCAAAGCTTCTCCCTAGTATCTAGAAAATCTTTCCTTCAAACAAGCACTAAACCCCCTTCTGAGGAAGCGGCTTTTAGGGGGGGGAAAGGGGGGGAATATTTTTGAAAGATAAGCACAGAAGTGACTGTTTTCATGTTATTTCATGAGCTTGCCTTTCTGCCTATTGTTTCCTTCTTGTGGAAGAATATTTTATGCCTTCGTGGATCTTTATATGTGGTGGATTTAAAGACAAAAATTTAAAGGAAACTACCTCATGCCTCTGTGTTTTCTATATATTGAATTTAAAGACCCAATTGTAAAAGCAGTGTTGGGAAAGTTATTTTGTCAAAAAACATAATCTGACCTTGGAGTAACTGCATATTTTGAAAATAATGCTTGAAGGCTGTTCCTTGCTGCTTTGACTTCAATTTAGTCTAGTTACTCTCCTCTGAACCACTCTTGTTTGGAAACTAAGTGGCAGAAACCATTACAAGTAATATTAACCCTTTCTTGTGAGCTATAAAACACAATAGATTGGGAAAACATATCAGAAGAAGATTCTTCTAACATAATTCTATCCGGTTTGCAAAAAATTATAGATATCTACCCAGACTCAACCTCTGAAGATACAGAGATCTTCAATTTTGATAAAGTCACAGAGGCAAAACAGATAACTCAAGATGGAGTGGTTGATAACACTGGGTCTCTAGAAAAAACCTGAAATTAGTTCTGATCAGGAGAATGAGCTAAAACAAACAGCTGATCTTAATCTACAGACAAACACAATGAGATTGATGTAGGATAAATCTTTGGATATGCCAAATTCACAAAATATGATAAACACATCTACTGAAATCAGCTCAAATCAAGAGATCAAACCAGAACAAAGGGTCAGGTCTCAGCACGAAGACAAATATGACAAGAATGGTGCAGGCTAAATCCTTACAGGTGCCAAGTCCACGAAATATGATAAGTGCTTCTGTTTTACTTAACATGGGTGCCAAAAAGAGGAAAATCTGGGACTCTTTCAGTAGCAGAGTGGCCATCAAGATTTATATCAATATAACAACTCATGAAGATAAGGGATATGACAAGGGGGAAGCAACTTGTGACGATAAGGGACTTGGCAGGAAAAGGGAAAACTGAAAAAAAAAAAGAATTTCTGGCTTTGTAAATTTATCACATAAAAATATTTTCTGTATTCTGATTGCCGACGGCCACTAGTTAATTAGTATGATATGGGAAACGGAAAATGTAAATGTGAAAACAAACTTAATATATAAATGGATGTTAATCTGTTAGATTTTTAAAAGAATAGAGGTGGTTAGGCATAGACAAAAACTTCTATGCATAAAGTGAAACATACAGACCAGGAGGCAGCTCTTACAATAGCCGATAAAGTATTAATTTGAATTAGTGATGATTTCTGAAATCAGGCATTCTTTGGAAGAATTGGTAAATATAATGTGGATGATATATTGAATATATATAGTTAGCAAAATCTATCCTAAATTGCTTAGTACTGAAGAACTAAACAGCAACTTTGAATAAACTGCTGAGACTAGATAGGCTATATTCTTTATATTAAAAATAGATGTAAGTAAAGATAGATAGAAGAGGGATTAGATAGTAAGGAAACTAAGTATGAAAATATGCTCATTTAAGCTGGGAAGGGAGATATGAATTATATTGGGCTCAAATGTTGGGAAAACTGTGATTGAAGTGGAAACATGACAAGCAATATATTTGTTTTATGTAACTCAGTGTAGAAAATAAATAAAAAATGTTAAAAAAAAGAACAGAAGAACAGCCATACCCAAGGATACCAAATGATTATCTGTCTGAAGCCAAATTCCTATGGGAAATCATAGAATCATGAGGTTGGAAGGAGCCTATAACCCTCTGCTGAAGGCAGGAATACAAATCAAAGAATATCTGCCAGGTGGCTGGCCAAACTTCTCTTGAATGCCTCTTGTTGGAGGACTCATCACCCCTCAGGGTAATTGGTTCCATTGCTGTACTGCTCTAATAGTTATTCAACTGAAATATGGCTTAAGTGCAGTGTTGGCGAACCTATGGCACGGGTGCCAAAGGTGGCACTCTGAGCCCTTCCCGTGGGCCCCTGAAATCACCCCTTCACAGCCACCTATATTCAGGTTAAATTGCTGTATTGGCACTTTGTGAAAAATTAGTGGGTTTTGAATTGCAGTTTGGGCACTCAGTCTCTAAAAGGTTCGCCATCACTGGCTTAGTGTATAGTCATGAGTAAGTGTGGGGGTTTACTGACATACTGCCTCTATCACTAGTTACAAGAGACAAATGTGCAAAGCATTCCAAGTGCAGCCATATCACAGATTTTTCAGAAATATATTTCTATATTGCCATTGCCAATGTCACTGTCAATTTATTTCCCAATCATACTTCACACAGATTTTTTCATAGCAGCTGCTCAAGGGGGTCAATATTTTTATTTCACCATAGTACAAACATTCTTCTTGGAGAATCTCCTTTGGGGTTTATCAATCCCCCTTTGCTTTAACCTCCCATGTTTAATCCCTTCATCAAGTGGCTGAAAAAAATAATTTAGTTCTTCAAACATGTATGTTTTGAAAATTGCTCTTCATCAAAGCGTATCATACATGCATATTAATAGGCATAACTCTCAACATGCTGATAAAGATTCCAAACAAATTAACAAGTAAGATGAATGCAAATCCAAATAAATTGGAAAAAAACTATTTATCTACCCATAGGTATTTTTTGAAGTTCTGATACCTGTTATTCCCTAGTGATAATATATGTACCTGAGTACCACACATGTAGTTTAAAGGGCTGTAAAAAGGAGTTTTAAGAGCAATTATGAGGAAATGTCTTTTCATTTTTTGAAAGTGGGGAAAATAGTTGGGTCTGTATGCATCCTTATTAAAAGGATTAATGTAAAAAAATTGCCTACACAGGGAACAATTGCAGTCCTCTTACGCCCTAATGCAGTATGGCCCAGAATTCTGCTATGTTATTACATCACTTAATTTGGTATTGTGTAGAATAATTAAATCACCAGTAAAACCAGGAGTGGGATGATATAGGTTCATAAAACTTAGTTAAGCCACTTCGTTACCTATGTGTTATGAAACCATGTGATTTCACTCCAAGTGGAATTACATGCATTCAAGAAGACTTACTTTAAAACGGATGGGTAAAGGAGAATACTGGATGTGCTGTTATGGAGAGGAAGGTGAGGCTGAAGAGAACATACAGCTTTCAGAAACTGAGAAACTAACTTCTGTGACAACCAAATTAACATGGAAAAACCTAGCTTAAAGAATAAAGCTGGAAAAGCAGTACATAACACAGAAGAGAAGAAAAAAGAAATCACTTACAGGGTTTCTTAGTACATCATCATCTACATCAAAATTTGAAGTGTCGGAAGGACTGCTAACTTCTGGAATATAAGGTGCTTCTATATTTCGAATATTGTCCCAATTGAGTCCTTCAAAAAATGCATGTGACTTGAAATCTTCAATTCCATTCTGCCCCAAACGACGCTCTCTGCTGCATATAAGACGCTGGATTAAGTCTTTTGCTTCTTCAGACACATCAGTAACATGGCATGGAAACTGGAATCTCTCCTAAACAAAAGAAAGAAACAAATCTGAGATGAAAATTTTCTTCTCTACAATAATATACTTTTCAGAAAATATTTTGAAAAAGGATTATGTAGAGTGTAATGGGAACTAAACTACAGTAGTTTTGGTAACAAGAAAGGTACACAAACTGTGTCCAAGTTTGACAGCCCATAATTTATTTCTACTACTGCATTCCAGTTGGCTAGAGCATACCGTAGTACATAAAGAGCGCCTTTCCACTGCACAAACATAACCAGTTCCTGCTGTCTTACACAGGATTAGAGAGATGGGCTTATAGAGCAATATCAGAAGTCTCACTCAATAAATCCCCCTTTTTAGGAATTTAAAGTTTGGGATTCTCATCTCCCTAGCAAAATCACTCACAGGTGTTTTTTTAATCCATCATTGTCTGCATCAAAATTTGAAGTGTTTCAAGTATACTGTATAAGCCGCTTAGAGTATACTGTTGTAAGCCGCTTAGAGTTCAAAATTGAAGATAAGTGGGATATAAATGCAATAAATAAATAAATAAATAAATAAATAAATAAATAAATAAATAAATAAGTTGGGGAAAAAATCCCTTCCTCTCTCATAATTTTAGTGATCAGAGTAATTCAATGAAGCTAAGTGATGGGAAATTTAAGACAGACAAAAGGAAGAACTTCCCTCATACACTCCACAGTTATACTACACTACAGAATTCACTACTACAGCATGAGATGATGGTCACTGACCCAGATGGTTTTACTAGACAACTGGACAAGTAAATGGAGGATGGGGCTCCCAGGCATGATGGCCATACCTCACTTCCAACATCAGAGGCAGTATGGCTCTCAACTCCAGTTCCTGGAGAACACAAACAGGAGGGTACAACTGCACTCCTGCTTGTGTCCTATGCACAAGTATCTGATTGGTCTCTGTGGGATCAGACAGTCTTATTGTCTGATTCAGCAGGGATATTTTTATGTTCTTATACCAATCAGAGCAAAATCTAAAATAGTGGCATGGGGCTGGAGCCAATTACCTACTATATCCATGAGTAATTGCACTGGTATGACCTGTGTGTACAAGTACAAAATAAAGTTATTTCAAAATAAAGGATGCTAACATGAGATCAAACCTGCTCTCTAATGGTTAGTAAGTAACGGAAGAAACACAGTCAAAGGCAACTATTTAGTACAGTAATACCTTGGTTTACGAGCATAATCTGTTCCAGAAACACTCATATCAAAGCAGATTTCTCCATAAGGAATAACGGAAATTCAGACAATTTGTTCTGGGGTCCCATAGACCATATACTGTGCACACAACATGCCAAAACTCACAAAAGAAGTTGGTTAGAAGTCCATGTCCACACCATGGTTTAGGAACCTGGCTGCGGAATCTGCTCTTCTTGGGATTAACAACTGGATTTTACTCTTGTGTTTTTAATGTGACAATAATGAAGTGCAATTTGTAGCCATATGCATATTTGACTAGCTGCCCCATTACTAGAAAGTGTTTGAAAAATAAGAAGGATGTTGAAAACAACTTAAAGAAAAATATAAATACTGTATAAAGAAAATTAAACCAAACCCCTAACCTACATTCTCCTGTGAAAATCTTTGTGGCTGATCCAAGGGAGACCTCCCTTCCTCACTCCCCCCTCTGCTTTTGAGGCCTGCCAAATATGGAACATTTCAGACAATTACCCACAATCCAGCAGGAAGAGACGGGGGGCCACCATTGGTTCACTTGTGATCATGTGAACTGCTCCAGTGCTTGTATATCAAGAATTGCTTGTTGATGAAGGCAAATTATAGAATAAATCTCTGCTTGTCTTGCAAAACACTCTTAAACCAAGGTATTGCTGTATTCATCTTTTACATTTCAAGAAGACAGACACTTGCAGAGAACCTCAAGAATTACTACAAAGTTCCTTGCAGAAACATTTTGTCTCAGTTACAGTATATAATGCAAGCAAACTGTGCCAGTATATTTTTATCACAAGGTCTCATTTCATATACAACTTTTCAGAATAAATAACTGAACACATGACTGCCTACAAGCAAATCTCGATGGCATCATTTCTATAAGGAAAGCAAAGTTGACAGCACAAACCCAAGCCGTTTACAAACCACCACAGCATGGATGAATGGATGAATTGAAGGGAGGGAGGGAGGAAGAAAAAGAAAGAAAGAAAAGACTGATTCTGGTAAATTTAAAAGGCTATTTTGTTTATTTTTTTAAAAAAAAACACCGTAAGAGGAGATAGACAAAAATATGGCATGAGGATTCCAGGGCTGGAAGCACAGGTGTGGACTGAGGTGAGTGAAAAGAAGTGGAGAGGGAGAGATGTCTGAAAGAGTGCATTAGACAGACCATTGAACCTTTAACATTTCACAGATGCAAACAAGAAATTTTCTGTGTACATGGATCTATATGTAATCAACTTAGAAAAGGCAAAGAAATGAGAGACTAGTATCTGCAGCAAAATGTATTTTCCTAGGAAACCTGTATCTTTCCTTTCCCGCTATCAAAATGAAGTCAAAATTCTTCTTGTCCCAACTGAATAAATCATTATAACTAAAATTCTGATTACAAACCAACCAACATTTGTACTATCCTTTCAAAGATCAAATGTACTCAACACTCATCATCTTCAGCTTACCGTTTACAATAATTGTGAATAGGCTAGTTATTCTCCCATATTGTGTGCCTGGGTGCATTGGAAGCTTTGATCGAGTGGCAAGTTCAAGACCAATCAATGGGAACGTGGCAAAAATGAGATTTTAAAGAGTGAGTTCCTGGTTGATTAATCAATCTTTTTAGTTGTTAAAGTGCACCAACTCAGCTTAGGTATTTATCTGAAAGACTGAATAAATTACAACCCACTGAAGTAGAGATGGGCACGAATCGAAAAAATGGTGTTTTGTTTTGTTTCATAAAGGAGGTCGTTTCATTTCGTTTCATTTTTTGCAAATTTTTGCGGAAAAATTCATTTTGTTGTTTCGTTAATTCTTTTTATGCCTTTTTTACCAGCACTCACTGTGCAGCCCCTGAGGCCCGGTCAGCACTGGGTCCCCCCCCTTTATTTTAGGGAGCCGAGTTGACCAGGCCACCCGTCGGCACTCCTTTTTAAAAAAAAATTAAATTTGTATTTTATTTTATTTTTTCACTTCCAGGTTTGCCCTGCGCTACAGCTGTAGCGTGAGGCTTTTGTTTGTTTGTTTTAAATTTCAGCACCGACCGCCCTTGGGGCCTGGGCAGTGCTGGTTTTTAAAATTAAATTAAATTTTTTTTTTTTATTATTTTAAGGTGCCGACCAGGCCACCCTTGGGGTCCAGTCACCGCTCCCTTATTTATTTATTATTTCTATAAATAAAATATCCACCCCGCTCCCCGGCTCAGGCCCCATGCTACACCTGTAGCGTGTGGCTTTCCCCCCCTTTTCTTTCAGCACTGACCATGCACCCCCTGGGGCCCAGTTGGTGCTTTTTTAATATTTTATTTTATTTTTTATTTTAGGGTGCCAACCAGGCCACCCTTGGAGTCCAGTCGGTGCCCCTTTTTATTATTTTATTTTAATTCTTTTCTTTTCATTTTATTTTTTTTACTGCCGACCACATGGCCGCGCTACAGCTGTAGCATGGCCGTCGGCTTTTTTTTCCTGGTCGCCATCCCAGAAGCCAGGAAGACCGGACCTCCGGACCAGCACCAGGTAGGAGACATCTCCGCCCCCCTCCATTAATGAACCAAACCAAACCAAACCAATTTTTCTCGGTTCATTTAATTTCATGTTAAATTTGCCCCTAGGGTCGTTATTCATTTGTAACGTTATGAACTGAATAACGAATAACGAAATAAAAAAAATGTTTCGTGTCCATCTCTACAGTGAAGCTTTAAAATCTAAATAATTGACATGTTAGTTAACGGCTAATATTTGTACAATAAGAGGAATCAGAGATAGAACCTTTTCACTACTGAAACTCTCTAAGGAAATATTGATTTATTGATTGATTTATATATTTTTATACTGCCTGTCTTCCAAAGGAACATCAAACAAACAATAATCAAACATACAACAAAATATACTACTAATAATAAGAAGTACTAATAATAATACTAGTATCATTGCTGGCCTTTCAGAGTTCAGAATTTTTTTAAATATTACATAATGAACTACTAATTATTTCTGAGATCACTGTCCCTAAACAGGTTAGAAATAATCTGAACAGGTAGCAAATAACTCCCTTAGGGCAACAATGAACACCATGAGACCAACCAAAAAGAACATTCAAGACAGTCGAGATACTGAGATTCATCAAATGGGAATGATGTAAAGAAAAATAATGCTTGTTTCTACCAGATCACCTCTTTGAAATGTCCACTTAAAAAGTTAACAACTGCCTACTCTTCATTTACTCACAATAACACTAGTAGAGATTTTACTAGATATACTACATTGGGTACAACAAAACTCTGTCAGACTACAGACTACAAGGATCTCTAGGCTGAATGATAGACCCGGAATTGTTGGTGTCTCATAAAATATAAAGAAAGTTGTGTTTTCAAAATCCAACTGAGCAACGCATTCAACAAGATCGACCCCAGAACATATGCTGCAAATAGGAGAGGGCTGAACCTCTCCTGAAACCATATTACAGTACTTTACACACAAAAGGAAGAAACGGTTTAAGTCATGTAGCAAAGTAACAGATCTTACTTCATGATTCATAATCTTCCCATAGGTCTCCACCAGTGACTCTGCATAAAAAGGTGTTTCACCATACAACATTTCATACATGCAAACACCAAGAGACCACCAATCACATTCAGGTCCATATTTTCCCATGCCATCTTCCATTGCTTGCAGTATCTCGGGGGAAATATAATCAGGTGTGCCCACTGCAACAGATGATTGCACCTTTAAAGGAAAACAAAGTGTTAGGCTAATTCTTTTCCGAATACTGCAATAATTACACCATAAGACAGCAAGTGGCACATCCTCATATAACAAATATAACAGTCAGGAGGTGTACAGCATGAAGATTTCCACATACGTAATTTCCACACTCTAAAAAAAACTGAGGCATGATAATCTCTGCTGGAGATTGGTGGGGGGAGGACTCTTTTTTACAACTCTAGCTAAATGGGCCCATGGTGGCCCTATGTTTCTAATGGTATATCCAATAACGCTCCATGATAATAAATAATTTAATGAATGAGGGTCTTTTACGTTGCATTCTTCTTTGCCTATTAGATCAGACATATGGACAAAGAAACTGGTGGAAAGCCTCCAGGACGCCCAGGAAGGGTAGGGAAGGAACTGCAAAAGCAGGCCAGGATGCACACCGTGGGGCTGCCTAAATCCGACCCCTACTGTAAACAATACTAGGACGAACCGAACAATAGTCTGGGTCTGTATAATCCAGCTTTTTAAAATCCTTAATGGGCCTAGGTCAGCGATGGCGAACCTTTTAGAGACTGAGTGCCCAAACTGCAATTAAGACCCCACTAATTTTTTTGTAAAGTGTCAATGCAGCTATTTAACCTGAACCCAGGTGGTGATGTCAGGTGCCCACAAAAAGGGCATAGGTTCACCAACACTGGCCTAGGTTCTCCCATTAAGAAATTATTAAATACAGTGGACCCTCGTATAACAAACAGTTCGTATAATATACAATCTGTACAGCATAAAAAATTCTGGAGATAGGGGAAATTTGCTTAACAGAATCACCTACGGGGTATTTGTATAAGGTAAAATTTGCTTAACATAATTTCATTTGGAACAAATCAATTTATTTATACAAGGTACCACTGTAATTAAAGGTTAAGGCCACTCTCTTCTTCCTCCTTAATAATGCAAAACAAAACTTCACTTTTTCATGGCATTTAATTTTTAAGGGCAGAATCATGTCCAGAAAATGCAGGGAAGAAAGACCATCACACACAGGGTCTCCCTCTTTAGCAGACTGTCCGGTTTTATGTGCTTGTGTACTGTTTGTGAAGTCACATGTACGAGAGACTGCCCAAAGAAAATTCTTCCACAGGGAACTCCTTATTCAACTGCATTTGTGTGTGTGCAAATTCTCAAAACGATTCTGATCTAAAAGACTAAGTACCACTCCCTATAATGAAAATCTGTTATTTCCTTATTATGAAAAAAAAATCTGACAGTTGGCCCTTGTTTTATTTGCATATGAAAGAAAAGGCACAGAAAAATGATATGATAGTTCAATTAGTTCAATCATAAAATATCACATATCTACAAAACACAGGAAATGTATGAGCATAAAAGTGATAGATCATCAATATGGCCACATAGTCTCTCCATATATATCTAATTATTTTATCACAGGCCAACAGCCATAATATAAGTTAGAAAAGTAAACAGGTTAACACAAAACAATTATATTACATAATATGAGATGTTCAACTCTGAATAATTCATCTAAAATATTACTGATACATACAGTGCCATCCTCACTCATCTTCAAACATGATCCAAAGTCTGCCAGCCGTATATGGCCATTCACATCCAACAGAACATTATCGGGTTTTATATCTCTGATTTAAAAGAAATAGTATTAATTACACACAGGACAAATATTAAGGTGAAATACAAAATTTACTAAATATTTAATGGATTATCTGGTTGAGAAGACTCAGCAACATCAATAATGTCGGAACTTCCCTACTACAGTAGTGATGTAATGAGACCCATTAAAATGTCAGCTATATGAAGCAGGCTAACATTTCTGGAGCCATGCTATTTGATTTCATTTATTTGTACAGTATACTGATTCCAGGTGCAGTTTAATAACAGTCAAAGTGGGTTAGCAGATGAACATCCAAACTAAGTTCAAGAGCACTCCAGTTATCATCTCTATTCTACATTATTAATTTTTACATTTTCACACTGGGAAACAGTCAAAAGCTCTGAGCAATGTTTAAGAATCGTCATCATCTTAAAACTGCATGGGACCCTGTGGTTCACTGAATCCAGGTTCAGTCAATGATGCATGGCAGGGAATCAAACTCCCAACCTCTGACTCTACAGCCAGATACCAAAACCATTGAGTTATCCTGCAGTTATGATCTATTATACATTGTCTGGAATCCTGTTGCTTACAATACTAAGTAACATTACAACCCACAAGAAATAATGAACCCTCCAAAACAGAAAAAAATACCAAAAAGGGAGAGAATGAAAATGAACACATGGTGATAAAGCAACTGCATAGACCACCAAGAAACCAAAAACTAAGCAAAAGCAAAGTGCTCTGTTTATATACCAGCCCATAGCACTTCAAGTAGTCTCTGGGCAGTTTACAGTTTTAATTACAGTAATACACGCTACAAATTGCCAGATTTCCTTTCTTGCATGTGCATGACTGTTCTGGCAAAATTCTTTTTAAGTACCTGCATTCCAAATAATCTTCATTTCTTGCCAGCAAGGTCATTCATAATTCAAAATTGTAGCTGATGTATCTTCCCCACACTAGATAGCCACTGTAACATTTTCTTGCACTAACTGTAGTCTCAAGCAAATGGCATGCTAATTTGTAAGCCTGCCTTCAAGTTTACAAATTAGCATGCCCATGCCAATGTCCAATATATATATGCGCGCGAAAAAGTAACAAGTAAAATCTAACACCAGGGTAAATGACTAAACAACTTGGTGGTCCCATTTGGACAAGAAAATATGTATTGTTTTGTCTGTTTTATATACCGAGTCCTTTAGTGCAATGTGGCATTCTGGGTGGTTTACATCAGTAGTAGTAAATGTATGCCATCCTACCTTGGGAGAGGACAGAAGCCAGGTTTGCTTGTAGCAGCTAACCTAATTGTGACATGCTCTTGTAAGTTTCTATGCAGAGCAGACATCATGCATCCCTCCAGATACTGTTGAACAATACTATTGTTCAACAATATCTCTCTTCCCTTACCATTGGCTGTAAGGAGCTTGCAGGAAACAGCAATTGGAAAACTGCCTGTTACCCCTCCCTGCTGCATATTTCTGCAGGAACAGGATTGTCCACTGCTGACAGTATTCTGTAGGTGGGTGACTTGTTGTTTAGAGTCATAAACAAGAACGCTCCTCCACAGTGATGGGTATACAGTTGCAAAATGTGTACCATTTTTGTGTAATTTACAATAAAACATTATTGTAGGTTCCACATATTTCCATTATGTTCAAAACATGTTGGCTTTATTTCCTTACAATGTTTATGGGTTGCATATAATAAAATTTTCAGTATGGTTTCCAAGTGTAGGACAAATGGCTTACCTGTGCACATAATGTAACTGGTGAATTGAATGTATAGCAAGAACCATTTCACCAATGTAGAACCTGGCCATGTCTTCAGGAAGCTTGTCTTCAAACTTGCTTAGTAGTGTCAACAAATCACCACCAACATAGTAGTCCATTACTAGGTACTGAAGAAAAGAAAGAGGCAAAGAAACAGTAGAGTAAAAAAACCAATGCAGGGTGCACTCATAACTGATTAAATGCAGCCTTTATGGAGATACAATACAAAATATGTGCTTGCACAAACTCATCTTCCAGATAAACTCACCTGGATGACTGAGAATCTTCACAGACATAGAGAAACAAGAGTTAATTTTTTCCTGATTTGCTTTCTTAAAATGTGTACTGCTATTTTTAAAAAAAACTAATAATTACAAAATGCAGTTTAGTTGCAAATCTGAACTATTTTAAGCTGCTTTATAATCTCTATCTTTAGTGGTTTAATCCACTAAAATATGAGCCTGTGAAAGAAATAACAAAGCAGGTAAATGGAGATGTGTATGTTTTATGGTCCAAATGTAATGCGTACAATCATTGGGAAGGCATCTACAAACCCAGCTTGCACTGTCCTTATTGCCACAAATAAAAGTATTACTACAGTTAAATATGTTGCTCATTGATGTAGTTCAGCTGCTGAAACTGACAATAGCAAGTGCTGGATGTAGTCTATTTATTATGTATGCTCATCACTGCATTTTTCCTCATTCTCTAGCTAAAAAGGCTTCTAAACAGGCTTCCAAAGATTAGTATGACCGTATCTGCCTTCAGGTTTACAAATCGAAATTCTGAGTGACATGCAAGGGAGGGGACTAGCTCTTATTTGACAAAGTTTCAAGTTAAATATGTTCTAGGAGAACAAATAGCAATGTCTTGCTATGAAAATAGGGTCTTAGAGATATGGCTGCATCTTTTGGCTCAAAAAAATGATGTCCGAAGACACTGCTAAAGGCTTTTTTAGTTAGTGCTGACAGGCAGTGAGCTCAGAAGAGAAAGCTGTCTGGGAATGTAGGTCAGCCAAGAGCCTTGGATATGACTGCTTGTCATGGAAAAACTCCAGGCCTTTCAGTCAATACTGATGAATGCATTTGGGGATATAACAAGTTTAGTACAAACATTCACTCAGATGCACCTTCCCTTTTATTTTTATCTTCAAACCACAGGTTGATCAGTACAAATATTAAAAAATATAGAAGTATAATTACATAAAATAGAAACTAATTGAAACACTCAGGGCTAAAACATTGAAAGCAAAAGTGTGTCACAAGAAAGAACGGACTCATGCCATCAGAAAAGGCATGGGTGGCCAATCTTTTTGTGTATTTATCTAAACAGTTTCATTACATCCATTTAACAACCTTGTAAACTACCTTTAAAGGCCAGTTTAAATGATTACAATTGGATGCATGTCCCCTCCTCACTATTCTCCTTAAAAAGTACCCAAGTTTGCTTACATCGGTAGAAGACCATGTTTATAAACTAAAAATAGTAAGTATACAATTATTACAAAATAAAATAAATACAAAACTAAAAGAGTAAACAGAATCAACTCTAAAATGCATACAAAGCAACAAGGCACAACATCCCATTTATAAACACCTCTCAGAGAGCCTATCACTAAGAGAAAGCCTGCCTGAACGGAAAGGTCTGTATCTGCGTTCAGAAGGGCAGCAAAGAGGAGGTGAACCTCTTCTCCTGTTAAAGAAGGTTCCACAGTCTGGGAGTGACTGTAGAGAAAACCCTCTCCCATGTCCCCACCAAATGCATGGATTGGATAGCACTATATCAGACTGCAATTCCTGTATCTGTGGAATCAGTATCCATGGTTTCAGTTATTCACTGCCTGAAAATATTAAATAACTCCCTCCAAAATGAAGATGTATTATCAGAACCGGCCACCGGAGGGAACCAGGGACTATGCTTATGGTCAAAAGTTCAAAACGGAACCATCTTATAGTGATCCTAATAAGGCTTTCAAAATAATGTGAGATAGTTAAGGAGTACTTAAGGAGTAGCTTTGCCAGTTCCACTCCCTCAGACCACGCCCTGGCACAGAAGCAGGATTGGTCATCTTGCAAGATGACCTTCTGAGGGAGACCAATAGGGCAAAACACGCCTGTTGGGTTCTTGTAGTGTCTCCAAGTTGAGAATTGGCGCCTTAACTTGGCACGGCTCTGCTCCTTCTTGGAGGACTAGCCCCAGAAAGTGGAAATTGGTGAGATGCAATCCATATGCTGGACCCTCAAATATGGGGTTCTACACAGGCTAATCATCTCACCAATGTTATTTAACATCTATATGAGGCCTCTGGGGGAGGGGATCATCAGGAGATATAGAGCTTTGTGTCATCAGTACGCTGATGATGCCCAGCTCTAATTCTCCTTTCCACCTTATGCAGTGGATGCTATCCTGTGCCTTGAGCACTGCCTGGATGCTGCATTGATATGGATGAGGATGAACAGACTGAGGTTGAACCTGGACAAAAACGAACTCCTGTGGATAGGGATCCCTGATGTCAGTGGGTTCAAAAACACCCCCTTCTTTGAGGGTATAACTCTTCCCACTCAAACTGAGGTTTGCAGCTTGGGCATTCTTCTGATGGAGTCCCAGATGCCATCAGTGGTCCATATCACCCATTTCCCTCTGTGGCAGATGACCCAGTTGCATCCCTATCTGGACACTGGGGGCCTCACCATGCTAGTCCATGCATTGGTAGTATTGAGACTGGCCTACTGCAATGCTCTCTGTGTAGGCTTGTCCTTGGGGCTGATGTGGAGATTTAACTGGTCCAGAACACAGCAGCCATACTCCTAACAGGGATTAGAATACCTCAACATATGTCCACGTCTCTGGCCTCCTTGCACTGGCATCTGAGTCATTTCCACATCAACTTCAAGGTTTTGACAATAACATACAAATTTCTAAATTGTTTAGCACCTCACTACTTGTTACAGCACCTTCACCCAACAAGAATTGCAATATCCAATCTTCCCAGGCAATGCGTTTGAGGCTTCTAATGCCATGAGAGGCTCAGAGAGAAAAAGCTAGAAATAGGGCCTTCTCCACAATTGAGCCATGCCTTTGGAATAACCTTCCACCTGAGATCCACCTGGCCCCCTTGCTAGGTATTTTAAAACCATCTTTGAAAACTTGATTATTTAAGCAAGCATTTCCTTCAAACAAAACATAACTACAGCATTTACACATCAGTGCTAACAGATTTTATATTACTTCGCCGGCTTTTAAAATTTAAATTCAGAAGTTCTTTTAAAAAAATATTGTCATATTTATTTTAAATGTCTTATGTATAGTTATTTAACTATATATAAGGCATTTAACTAACTTTCTATTTTATTTGTATTTCCCAAATGATGCTGTTGTGCCTTATACTTTGTTGCAAACCACCCACAGTGGCCTCTGTTGCTAGATGGGTGGTATAAAAAAATCTAATAAATAAGAAATAACTTTAATTTGATGGAAAAGTAACACATTTTTAAGGAAAAATAAAGGAACCAGGTAAGTAGATAGTACTCTACATTCTCACAAGATGTCTATCTAAATTTTTAAAGACTTACTGTTCCTACATACCAAATAGTTTTCATCCTGAAAGGCATAGTGCAACGTAGTAATCCACTGGCAGTCACCGTTCACCAAAACATCCCTCTCTTCTCGGAAACAAGCTGTCTAGAAATTGAATGAGAAATGGAGTTGTTGAAACACGAGTTTTACTTTTGCACAGTACTTGCTGCTTTTTGCCAGTACTGTTTAAAATGTTTGCCGTTTTAATATTATTTGTAGCATGAAAAACAATCACTCTACTTCTGCAACAAACCAGTACCTATACCAAGGAAGAAAACAAATTATTGTATAAGATTAAAACAACATTTCAAGCCAAAATGAAAACATACACAACTGGGATCTCTTATATATAGTTCAATTTTACAAAAACTATCAACTCCTTGTTTTTTTAAAAACCCAAGAATGTTCCCCAGCTGACAATTAATATAATGAGCCTGATGTTTCCTTTAAACCAAGAAACTAGAACAAAAAGGTTTGTCCAACACATTTAAAAGAGAAAGCTACTAACTGATAATTATGTTGAAAAAAAAGGATGCAGTTTTCATTCCTTAAGGGCAAATCAGAGAGACTGCTGTGGAACTGATGGCTTATGAGGCATTGGAGAGATCCATCATGTCTCCAATGATTTTAACATCATTGGTGGCCCAGAGATCTGAGAGAAGTGTTTGCATTATGATGACAAGTATTAGCTCTCACTATTTTTTAAGTAAAGACAACAGACAGACTTTAGTCACAGAACAGTGAAGTTGGAAGGGACCTCTAAGGCCATCAAGTCCAACACCATCATTCCATGCAGGAATACATATCAAAGGATATCTGCCAGGTGGTTGTCCAACTTTCTCCTGAATGCCTCCAGTGACGGAGCACTCACCACCTCCTGAGGTAATTAGTTCCATTGTTGTACTACTTCTAGTGAGGAAGTGGAACTTGTGAAATAAACTCAAGTCTAATAATATGGACATCAGTCTCCCAATTCAGAAACCCGATACAGGTTACAATGATGGTAGAATAGAGGTAGCTATATAAATTAAAACACTAAAATGGTTAGAGCTAACAGGTGCATTCCTCTGATGAGCTGGGAGGGAGTAAATTGTAATTGTTGTTGTTGGTGGTGGTGTGTGTGCTGTGTCATTACAGTTGTGACCGACTCTTCGTGACTCCAAGTCCATGGAGTTTTCTTGGCAGGAATACTGGAGTGGTTTGTCAGTTCCTACTCCAGGCGCCTACAGCACCTAGTAGTCCTTGGTGGTCTCCCATCCAAGTACTAAACAGGGCTGACCTTGCTTAGCTTCCAAAATCAGGCAAGATCAGGTGTGCTTACTCTTTTTATTCCTTCTCACACTGAATTTTATTCTCTGTTTATCTGCAGGGCAGAAAACAGAGTTACCCACTGACAGTTTTTGTGTATATATGGGAGAACAGAACTTCTCCGATATGCTGAAAAATACTCACTTGTGTAAATCTTCCCCCCCCCCACCCCAAACACCGACTGTGGAGGACTGTACACTAATTGCCCTCCAGGAGACAAGACATCTTAAGGATGACAGCTGGGGGTGGGGGTGGGGCAGAACAAACCAGCAGGTGATGGGTACCCTGGAAAGGGGAATTACCGGTATACTTTGGAATACACCCCATGACCCTAATTCTCTCTCCCGTATATCCAACCAGGATGTACTAAGCTTTTAAAAGGCTCTGATCACTTTAGAGTTGAATCTGAGGAGGAATGGGGAGGAAGCCAATTACGATTGTATGAAAAGCACTTCCTACAATATTAATTAGTTACTTTGGGAAAATTCGTGCAGTATAGAAATATAAAAATAAATAAATATAAATAAATACAATATTAATTAATCATGCTACACAGAACTCTAAAGGCAAAGCCTGTATTAGCTTTAAGGATAAAGTATAAAATGCAGCCAGTTCATGCTATCAGAGACAGCGGTCACCAATTGCTTCTATGTCCACAAAAGTGAGATGTAATCTGATACCTCCAGTATCTGCCAGTGACTAAAATAGGCATAAACTTCAGACCTCATGGATATAGCAGCAGGAGTTTTATGGTGTTTTACTACTCCCTGTTTTTTTATTATCACCTAGATTGAGGTGCAGGAGAACTCAGTCTTCCTTGGTACTATTACTACTACTATCTACTACTATATTTATTTTATTTATTTTAGAGTATTTTTACCCCGCCTTTCTCCTTGGAAAAGGACTCAAGGTGGCAGTGGCTGCTGCAGGGCTGTGGAGTCGGAGTCGGAGTCGAGGAGTCGGAGTCAGAGGAAATTTTGGGTACCTGGAGTCGGAGTCGGGAAACAATGCACCGACTCCGACTCCTACTAAATTTAGATTGGAATTTTTAAAAAAGCAAGTTTAAATGTCCCAATTCACAAAATGTTATAATTAATGACTTCTCTACTGTAAGAATAAAGACCAATGCATGCAGTGCCTCACGTAACCGCAAAACGAACACGTTAAGTGACCGTGAAGAAGCATGCTTTTCATGTGCTTCACTATATGGCACGCAACGCACAATTAGGAGCGGCAATACTTATACTTCCCATAGTGTTGTGTTCTGCTGTTACGCAGCGCCCATGGGTAACCTAGCCTCTCACTGATAAGGGATTAAGTAAACATGTTTTTTGCAGGACTAGAGACACTTGTATAAGTGAAGGGAATGGAGGGTCAATAGTTCAAGGAATGTATAAAATACATTCGCATATTAATACAGAGGAGTTGGAGTTGGAAGTACAAAAAAACTTAGGAGACGGAATTGGAGTCGGAACATTTATCTACCGACTCCACAGCCCTGGGCTGCTGCTGCTACTGCTAGTACTACTACTTCTATTACTACTTTAATAATAACAATAAAATCTATCTATCTATCTATCTATCTATCTATCTATCTATCTATCTATC
>JAHTLZ010000225.1:2573041-2587311 GCA_023846285.1 Phrynocephalus versicolor | reverse complement strand
AAAATCCAAAGGAGAGTGCACTCTCCTTTGAAAATGTTTGGCTGGTGCAGGGGAGACCTCCCTTCCTCTCTCCTCCCCTTGCTTTTGAGGCTTATCTGAGATGGAACGTTTCAGACAATCACCCACAATCCAGCATGGAAGGAGATAGATAGCTACAACTGGCTCACTTGTGATCATGTCACCTGCCCATGTCAAGGACGTGAGAGGGATGGCTTGTAGACATAGGGCCTTCTCGGCAGCTGCCCCCAAGTTATGGAATGCCCTCCCAAGTGAGATCCGCCTGGCGCCAACATTGATGACATTTCGGCGCCAGGTAAAAACCTTCCTGTTCCAGAAGTTTTTTAACTGATACAACATAGACTGTGGGCAATTTTAGTATGATGATTTTAGTATATGGTTTTTGTTGTTGTTTTAATTATTTATTGATATTTGATGTTTTAACTGTTTTAATTCCTTATTGTAAGTCGCCCAGAGACCTTTGGGTAGTGGGCGGAATATAAGTTGTTAAAATAAATAAATAAATAAATAAATAAATAAATAAATAAATAAATAAATAAATAATACAGTGCTCATATTGCAAGACACTGGTCGTTGATAAAGGCAAAAATTGATAAATGGTTGTTTGTCTTGCAAATCACCTGTAAACCAAGACACTTGTAAACCAAGGTATTACTATATTAGAAACTGTCAAATCTGATGGCTTCATTGGTCTATGTGCCATAATTTAAAGCAGCAGGATTTTAGCCAAAATACACTGCCACCACCACTACTCCTTTTATTTCAATTGCTACCATGCCTGCAAACTAGATATTCTATGATATATTTGCCAAATGTCTTCCCTTCTCTTAGAAGGGAAATAAAACAAAAACCTAAAACCCAAACAAACCAGCACCAACCCTAAAATCATTTCATAGAATATTGACATATAATAGGTGTGAAGAGTAGAAATTGGATTTTAATTTTTTCTGAATTACAAATAACATACTTCTCTATTCTGTGAGATCTGTATACCATTGCATAGCATTCCTATTCTTTTAAAAGTGGAAGATTCATTAGTGAAGGGTTGCAACATTGAAGAATTTTGAAATGCCTTAAAACCAAACTATTTACTGTGTCAAAAAGTTTGTGTGGCCTAGAACCACTTAAATCTGATCAATTGTAACCTTTATTTGTTTGTTTGTTTATTTATTTATTTGTTTGTTTGTTTGTTTGTTTGTTTATTTATTTATTTGTTTGTTTGTTTGTTTGTTTGTTCATTTCTAGGCTGCTCCAATTTCCCCACAGGGACTCTCTGGGCAGCTCACAACGAAAGCCAAATAAAATAATTGGGATTAATACACCAAAACCAAAACAATCAGATAAGAAAAAACCAAAATCAACACACAAGCACACAAAAACCCAGCAAGAGGCAAAACTAAATAATGGCAGGAGAATACAGGACACAGTAAGTGGAAACAGCAGTCACAGATCACCATATGCCTCCTTAAAAAGCCAGGTTTTTAAAAGCTTTTTTGAATGTAGTTAGGGACTCGGCTTGGGGAATCTCGCATGGCAGTTTATTCCATAAAGCTGGTCCAGCGACTGAGAAGGCCTGATAATGAGTAGATCTGTTATGGGCCTCCCGCAGGGTGGTAACCCGGAGTAAGAGCATCAGTGATGCCCTGGCTGGTTGGGCTGATACTGGTATTTGGGAGATCCGCTCTGTCAGTTATGAGTCCCAAGCCATTTAGGGATTTGTAAACCAAAACCAGCACCTTGAACCTTATCTGGGAGGCAACGGGTAACCAGAGCAAGCCAGCCAGTATTGGAGTTATGCAGTCAAAGCATCCCGCACCAACCACCAATCTGGCCGCCACATTCTATACCCGCTGCAGTCGCCGGACAAGGGTCAAGGGAAGCCCCATGTAGACAGCATTACAATAATCCAACCTCAAGATGATCAGCACCTGCACGACTGTCCGCAGGGAGTCACCGTCGAGGTATGGGTGCCCAGACTCCTTACTCTTTCAACGAGCTGGAGAACAGTCCCACCCGGGCTTTGCGTCCAGCATCTGACAGGTTGGAGGGTGGGGTGGCCATTGTTTACAGGGAATCAATTTATGTCAGTAAATCTGCAGCATTGGTGCGTCCAGAAACAGTCTGAAAGTAAAGTATGTAGTGTATTTATTTGCACGAGCACTGAGCTCCAAAGAATCTTACCTCACCAAATGCACCTCTGCCAATGACTTTTATGATTTCAAAGTCATCCCGATGAAGCTGCATCTCCTTCACCAACTGTGTAAATGGTTTTGCTGTTAGAAATAAAAATAAATCACAAATTAAAGTTTGCACATAAACCCACTCTCACCATTAAGCCCAAAAAATTACTTATACTCCACCTATATAGATTACCTCCTATTTTGGTAACATACAGCTTGGGTCAGAAAGGACATATTACTTTCCTGTAACTGTAGTTTTTTGATTGATCATCTGTGAATTCACACATCAGGTTTATTCTGCACTCTCAGATGTCTGCAAAAGCTTGCCCTGCAAGAATTCTGGGGGATTTGGCCAAAAGATCAAAGTCCTCTCAAGTCTTTTGAATCACAGCTGAGGAATAAAGTCTCCATCAGACATGATCAATCATGAAGTTGGAGGAAGTGGGGTGGGAATAAGTTCTGTGGGAGCTGCAAGGCATTCGTCTCTATGCAAGATGCCTTTCATGAAGGTAAAGCTAAAGGTTTCCCCCGCACATGCATGCTAGTCGTGTCCGATTCTAGGGGTGGTGCTCATCTCCGTATTCAAACCAAAGAGCCAGTGTTGTGCAAACCCGTGGCCATGCAGCTGGCATGGCTGCAAGGAAACACTCCTTTACCTTCCCGGTTTTTACGGAGGTACCTAGTGACATTTACATGCTTTCAAACTGCTAGGTTGGTAGGAGCTGGGGTTAACAGTGCGAGCTCGCTCCATTGCGTGGCAGTCAGGATTCGAACTGCTGAGCTGCTGACTTTGTAGCTGACAGTTTTCAGTAGTCCACTGAGCCACCACGCCCCCTGTGCCTTTCATGAAACGACCTATTTATCTATTTTATTTTTATTTATTTATACAACTTGTATGCCGCCCACCACCCAAAGGTCTCTGGGTGGTTTACCTAACCCCTTAATGCCTTGCAGCTCCCACTGAACCTAGCCCACTCAGCCACTTCTTCTGTCTCCATGGTGAAATCCTTCGTCCTCAACTGTGATTCAGAACACCTGAGACAATTTGTCATGTCTGATGGAGACTTTATTCCTCAGCTGTGTTTCAAAAGACTTGAGAGGACTTTGATCTTTTATCCAAAGCCTCCAGAATTCTTGCACGGTGAGCTTTTGCAGACTTCTGGGATTGTAACCCAAAAAAAAGAAGAGGAAGAAGAAAGGAAATAAAATTCCATGCCTGCTCTTCCATTTGTAGTTAAGGGAAAACAAGAGAACTTAATGATGAAAACAAAAAGTACATTTCAAACACCTTCTGTACTCTCTGATTCACCACCTCTCTTCCTTATACACATACACTTAAGAGGCAAGAGAATTCTAAAGAATAAAACAAGCACAGTTCCTTAGTCTAGTGCAGAAATCAGCCTCATACCCACAAAGGCTAACATTCTCTCCTTCTCTATCAATGTTCTCTTTAAAAGCAACCGGCTTAAGACCAATTGTCATAGTATAAGAGGAGAAAAAACATGATCCACCAATAAGTGATGAAGTTGTAAGACCAAAAGGCAAAAGCAAACCATGATGTGAAAGTTGCTCAGCAAATAAGCCAGTCTTTCTTCCAGAAATATGCATCAAGCATAACAGGTGTATGTGTGTGTTGTGTCCTTGCAGTCGTGACCGACTCTTCGTGACTCCATGTCCATGGAGTTTTCTTGGCAGGAATACTGGAGTGGTTTGCCAGTTCCTACTCCAGGCGCCTACAGCACCTGGTATTCCCTGGTGGTCTCCCATCCAAGTACTAACCAGGGCCGAACCTGCTTAGCTTCCAAAATCAGGCGAGATCGGATATGCTTAGGGCATCTAGGCAGCTAAGCATAACAGGACATCTGGCAAAATGTTGCAATACTTAAGAGCTGGAAGTCCCAAGAAGTTTTAAGAACCTGTAACTGGTGCCACTTGAAGACATTTCCTTCCTCAGCTTACCTCCCTAATATATTGTTCTCCCTTAAATTCTGTGAAGATTCTCATCCAGGTGAGTTTATCTGGAAGTTGAGTCATGGCAAATGGATTTCATTTTTTGAGAGACTGAAACGTTTCACTGCTCATCCAAGCAGCTTTGTCAGTCTGAAGGTTAGTGACGAGTCCCCCATTTTATAGTTCCCAATGATTTCACATCCCCATGGTCTGAACAGGCTCATACGTTGGACGGTGGCAAAGACCTCATCCTGGTTCACATCAAAACCACAAATACACTAAGGCAGAGACTCATTCACCCAAAGGACTCAACACAAAATCACAAGAGGAGCAATATAGTGTATGTAGTCCAATGCAGTGAGGAGTGTGCAGGCTTCTACAATGCAGAAACCAAACAGCCATTACACAGGAGGATGGCCCTACATAGGAGGGGCAACAGCTCAGGACCAGAATCAGCAGTGCAGCCCCCCCCCATATGAAGGACAAAGGACACTCATTCAAATATGGGGATGTACACATATTAGACACAAAAGAGACCTTTGGGTAGTGGGCGGCATATAAGTTGTAAAAAAAAAAAAGAGAGAGAGGTGGTTTGAGAAAGGGGTCAAGGACTCCATTAATGTGTGTATTGACAATCCCTCTCTCAACAGAGGTGGGGGACTCAGACACAATCTGTCTGCTACTTATCAAGCAGCCCTTTAATCAATCCCCCGACAAATCAAAAGCACTTTGCACCTCCACCAGCAAGGCCATAGCTAACGAGTCACGACCCATATTTAATGGGTGTTGGGAAAGGCTGCATAGGTGGGACTTTAACGCACCCTAGGGCATGATCCACCTAACGAGCCTATTCAGATCATGGTCTACTGTGAAGCTATTCAGGCTACTGACGACCTAACAAGCCTATACAGGCTACTGTCCAACTTATGAGCCGATTCAGACAAGGATGTGAAATCAATGTGAACTATAAAATGGAGGACTCGCCACTGACCTTCCTCAGACTGACAAAGCTGCTTAGATGAGCAGTGAAATGTTTCAATCTCTCAAGAAAATACGTCCAGTTGCCGTGACTCAACTTCAAGATTTTCCCTTAAGCAATTGCAATGAAAACAACAAAGTTTAAGTACATCTTTCTCTCTATATACAGTTATTAGAATAACTAAAGTTTAAATTAAATAAGTAACATGCGAGCAAGGAAAAGTGAAGATACTGTGCCAGGAGCCTCGTGGCATAGTGGTTAAATGCCTGTACTGCAGCTAAAACTGCTCACGACCTGGGTTTCAATCCCAGGTAGCCAGCTCATGGATCACTCAGGCTCCATCCCTCCGAGGTTGGTAAAATGAGTACCCAGCTTGCTGGGGGTGGAATCTGAAGCCTGCATAATTAAACTGTAAACTGCCCAGAGAGTGCCTGAAGTGTTATGGGGTGGTATATAAGAAGAACACTTTGCTTTGCTTTGCTTTTTACTGCTCCCGCCACTCAAGAAGGTAAATGGCATATATCACTTCTTTATCCCAGAATCACACTAGCATTTCTGATTTACTTTTATCTCACAAAAATACATTTTACAATCCGACATTCTGGAATTAGCAACCTGAATGTATGTGGGTTTAAACTTCAGAAATGTAGCATCATTTGAGTGCAAGAGGAACAACAAATAAAAGTTTCTTTCAGTTAGTATAATTCAAGTGTGCACTGAACTGAAAAGTAAATTTTATCACTTGAGATAAACATAATGACATAGAATTTATACTGGAAACTTTTCCTTACAGCATTATACTTATATAGCATACTTCATACTAGAAAGATTGGTATGAAGGGGTTTGACCTTTTAGGCCAAATGGGCAGGATATAAAGGCAATAATAAATAATAAATATTGGTAAATGCTCTGCAGAATCACAAGTAGAATGAGAAGATATCCTTTAAGTAGGCTGAACTAGAAAAAAGGTATTCTGCCCCCTTAGTTGTCATGGCTATAGAGCCATGTCTAAATAGGCCAATAGTTTTGCTTATGTGTAGGCTCTGCATGTGAAACAGAAACCATTTTTTCAGTGCACCTGCTTGTATGTTACATAGATCCTACATTCTTCTTCTTCTCAGCGCCTGTCCTACTTGGTGGTGGGGCCCGCTACATATATCCTACATTCAAACACAAATCTCCCCTCTTCAGAACTCATGTTGTCACCATGAGGAATACGGTGTTGGAGAAGGTGGAGCACCCAGCATGTTCACCCTGTTGTCAAATATCTGGTGGGGCTTTAATCTTTCTTCTGAATAAGTAGGGAACATTGGTGGTGTCATATTTATCAAGTTGCTTCTCAAATATAGCAATCCCAACATGGTATTGACGTATCAAATATTCAAGTAACAGTTTGCCATCCCCTCCCCCCACACACACAAACCATGAGTTTCCGTGGCTGAGTATGGCCTTGATCATACGTCTTGTTGATCTTAGTCAACCATCTCATATTACATTGGCTCTCAATCTAAATACTTCAAATTAATTAATTTCCATAATGAGATCAGAAGGAGAAATCCTATCCTCCACATGCATTTCCCCAACACAGTCCACAGGGGTAAGAATATCTTCGAAGCCCTGAGCTGGGTTGTTAATGACAGGACATTTTTGTCACCAAAAATACTTTACTGTAGGGTCATGCAAGTCAGAAGCAACTTGACAACTACAATGTTGAGTGTTCACTTTTCCTAAAAACAATTTTCTAGCATTAATTGTTACCCAGCGTGTTGTTAGTCTGTGCAATTCCCTGCCACAGGATGTGGTGATGGCATCTGGCCTGGATGCCTGACAGATTCCTGGAGGAAAAGTCCGTCACAGGTTACAAACCATGATGGAGATGTATAATCCCCAGGCTTAAAACCAGGGTACTTCAAGGGCCAGATGCTGGGGAGTGGTTGCAGGAGACAGATATCTAGTTCTGTGCACTCCCAGACGCATTTGGTGGGGCCACTGTAAGATACAGGAAATTGGACTAGATGGGCCTTTGGCCTGATCCAGCATGGCTCTTCTTATGTTCTTATGTAATGTTGATAAATAGGTTTTGCAATCATGCAACACTGACATGCATCACCTGAGGAACTAGTGTGGTTTTCTTAACTGAGAAAACAGTAAAATTGCAATAGAACCCAGTACTCTGTAGAGTGATAAGAATGCTGAACTGATCAGATATAGTAGTAGTACACCGATTATTATTGCAAATACCACCTAAAGTGACAAGAGATTTTGAAGGGAAAATATGTTCAGCTTTTAAGATGGTAGAACAGAATGTGGCTTTATGCTTTGATCCCTACTGTTACTCCTTCCAACTAACCTGGAGCTCCTTCATATCATTTGCCAAGCCTCTTGTTTACATGATTTTACTGTGCTTTCTTCTTTAAGAACAGAAGCATCCACACCATGCAAGATTAGATAGCTGGGCAGAACCTAATGGGCCTGGCTCTTTCCCCAGCACACTGTGATTAAGCAGCATATTTGTTTCATGACAGTACAGTACAGATAATACTTTCTCCTTCTACACAATTCACATAGACTCATAAGTCAAAATGACTCCCAGTCTTAAGCAGAAATGCATGACTGTCCATACAATAACTCTCTACAAATTAATTCAGCCTACCTCACAACATATAGCAAAAGTAGGTTCTGAATGAGGTGGCTAAATAGCAATATGTATCAAATCACTTCAGGAAGCAACATTTTGGGGTGTTAATATAGGAAACCAGCACTAATCGATTGTAAAAACTGGCATAGAACATTTATGCTTTACAGTGCTATTTACCGGCATGACATTAATACACAGCCTGTAGTTATAAATATGAGCCATTGCCTGAAGTATAAAATGGTATAACTCATTCTAACAACTGAAGGCAGTGTCATCCAATTCTGGAGTAGCGTAGTTGTAAAACCTTAGGTTTGTTAGATGAGGAAGCAAAATTCTGGACTCCATTTTCTCCCAGAGTTGCCCTTACAGCAGAAAGTTCAATTCAAGTTTGCTATTTCTGTTAATAGACCAGAAAATTTTTCAATAGCATTTGTCTTAGACTTCAGGATTGAGGGAACTAAACTATGGAATTATTCACAACTCTCTTTTCTTTTTAGCTTTGTTGCTACACAGCCATAATCACTCCCGAGTCCCGGTGAAGTCGGGTACTTCTGAATCAAATCTCCCAACCTGGGTTTGCTTAAACACAATCATTGAATGTAAAAGCAATAACTTTTACTGCCTACACATAACTTTAAAACTTAAATTTTTACAAGGTCTAGATATCTGGACAGCTCAGTAAATAAGGTTTCTGACCGCACACCCAGAGGTTGGGAAGTCAGTTCCTTACTGTGCCTACCAGAAGAGCCAGCCTGTGTGGCCTTCGGCAAGGTGCACAGCCCACAGAAAGGGAATGGTGAACAACTTCAGGGTACATTCTACATAAAAAAATATCCTGGGAAGGGTTGCTGTAAGGCAGAATTGACTTTAATGTATATCATGATTATTACACAAGTCTGAAACTGTAATGTAGAATGAGCATCACACTACATATTCCATCTGTTCCTATACAAAGCCCAAGTACAACACAATCTATACTTCATGAAGAGGAGCATTAGAACGATTTTGAAAACATCATTTTACAGAAGAAAAACAAGCCAACAGATACTTAAATCAGGCTAAACAAGCTAAATAAAAATATTTTATATACAGTATATATCGGAACTAACAAAATAATCATTTGTGGCAGGCCTTTCTACCATGTCTCCTGCATTTATAACAACATAATATTTGGACTTCTTGGAAGACTATACCTTGTAAAACCATCTATTACTGATGATGCCACATTCCAGAATCTTTTATTTTTCTGTTCCTCATAAATACATATATAATCAGTATTCAGATTCCTACAAGGCACACTGATATGATACATATTTTGAGTCAATTTATGGGGAGTAAGATGTGTCTGTAATATGCTGTTAAGTGGAAACCAACTTATAATGACCCTATTGGGCTTTCAAGTGAAGTGAGATATTTTAAGGTGTGATTTTATCAGTTCTGCCCACTTTCCATGAGTTTCCATGCCAGAGCAGGAATTCTAACCCTAGTCTAATACTATACTGTATGTACATACTATATCACTTCATCCCAGAATAAGATAACATTCATAAATCATATTATTAAATACACATTTGAATGCTTAATAATCTGGGTTATTCTACCATACTGCACTATGCAGAAATCTGTCTTGGTAGGATGGGTGGATGCAGGATTATCCTTTACATGTAGATTTAGAACTTTTTTGGAACAGGATTTTAGAGTTTTAGAGTTGAAGAAACTGAAGAACAATAGATTTGTTTAATTTAATTTAGAAATAAGATGTTTGTAGGGTATTGCATGTGTCTGTATTACCCAGTTTGTTTCTGTGAAGATTCTCAGTCATCCAGGTGAGTATATATGGAAGTTGAGTCATGGCAACAGGACTTCTTTTTCTTGAGAGACTGAAACATTTCACTGCTCATCCAAACAGCTTCATCAGTCTGAATGACTGACAAACTGATGAAGCTGTTTGGAAGAGCCACTAACGTTTCAATCTCTCAAGAAAAAGAAGTCCAGTTGCCATGGCTCAACTTCCAGATACCCAGTTTGTTAAGTAGTGAGTGTCTCCAAATATGGGTATATTCATTGGCTGAAATCCTGTTGCATTGCTCCATGAATGCAGTAGTAATAATGTCCTCAGTGGTGGTAAATCTCCACTGATTGAAAAGTTCAGGGTGCATGCAACTTCATTGCATTTATGAGTTAAACACGCCTTAAAATGCCTTTAATCAACAGCCATTTGCCTTTAATCTGTAGTGATTTGCAATTGATAATGCCATCCCCACAGCACTCTTTGTCATAACATCCTCTACTCATTCATCAATGCGAATATGACTTGTAAAAAATAAATAAAGTCCAGCACCCTACAATCAAAGCCCATCATTGCCCAATTAGTTGTTAAAAATTATCTAAAGAGAATAGTCTTTGCTTATTGCTGAGAAGACGGGGGGGGGGTTCCAACCAAGTCTCTGAGGAAGAGTGTTTCACACCCTGAGAGGAACTACAGAGAATGCATTGTTTTACTTTCCCACCAGACATGCCTGTAAAGGTGGTGGGATTAAGGGCACTTTTACACGACCCCTAAGATCCGCTAGCAACTTAAATTCGGACCAGAAATCTTGGGGGTTTGCTCCTCTTGCTGTGTTCCCACTCCTCCGCACTCCCTTGCTCCTGTCTGCGAGGCGGAAGGGAGAAAAAAAGGGGTTGTGTAAAAGCGCCCTCCCCTCTGCTCTCGGAGCTGCCCCAGGAAGCATTCCAGTCTCTTAAAGGGGCGGGGGGCAAAAAAAAAAAACACCAGAAGGCGGGGAGAGCCCGGCACTCACTGCTTTGCAATCCACATCAGAAATTTTTCACCTTCAGAGACCAGGTACTTGGAAAATGCGCTGGGACGTGCTTAGGTGGGCGTGGTCATACTTTTTTTTTTTAAGTCCAGAGCTGGTGGGAAAACAATTTTAAGCTCCGCATCTGGGAGCCCTTTGCCTCGGATTTTAGGGGTCGTGTAAAAGCACCCTAAGAGAAGGGCCTCCCCTGAATATTTTAAGAGTTGAGAAGGCACATATGAGGAGATAAGTCCTTTAGATTCTTAATATCCTTCATATGTATTTGTGCCAAGGCAGATCCAACTTCATTGTGTCTGTTTCTTTTAGATGAAATTTATTTATTTATTTTCAGATTTATACACCGCTCCTACTTCCTGAGCGAGAACTCAGGGCGGTTTCTATCCCCAGAACAGAAGAATAGGAGAATGGAAAGTTGAATTACTCAGTGAGTGACAGAGTGACTCTGGGTGAGGTAAAAAGGACAGCAGAACAGGTATTCCAGAATGCAATGAGGAGAATGGTGGAAGAGAGGCGGGTTCTGTAGAATCTACCATTGAGAATCTACCACTGACAGAGAGATTCCGGGTGAGGTAAAAAGGAGAGCAAAACAGGTATTTGAGACTACAATGAGAAGAATGGTGGAAGAGAGACAGGCTCTCTGCTTGTTCAAGGAGGTAATGGGTACCTCCTTTTGTACAGCGCATAAAAGTCAAAGTGTTCATTCTATTATTACTGCATAAGCAGTGTGACTTGTTTGTGCAATGATCACAGAACAAGCACTTTGACTTTTATGCACTGTACACAGGAAGGTATCCATTACTTCCTTGAACTAGCACAAGGTTCTGGCCATGTGCATGGATTGCAAACTATACACCTTAAACATGTGTCCAATACAACTGTTTATCACATGCATGCTGTTTCCCTAATAAGAAAAACAACTGGTGTGTTATGTTACCTAATGGCCTCTATATACTATAACTTGATGCAAAATAGCTGTATTTTGTATTAATATACACTAACGACCAACTTTCATTCTTACAGCTAAGAATGGAATCAGGGAATGTGTGCTATGAGGAAATCTTAAGAAAGCTAAACCAGAACAAAAAGAACCTTATCCCTCTGAGGAGCCTCCTTTCCAAGAAAATAATCATTTGTTTGTGACAGAGGTGAAATCTGAACCAAGACTTCCTGATTCGCATATGACATCCATGCATGCCAGTCACATCCAAACAACTAAAATACCTCCTTCATCCAACTGCATGTTTGAGAAGTGCAGATAAGTAATCAACAGAAACTGGTCACACTCTTTTACAAATCCTACCAAAGAATCTCTGAATTGGGTCCCTTCGGGGAGAAAGGCGGCATAAAAATAAAGTTGTTGTTGTTGTTGTTGTTGTTGTTGTTGTTGTTGTTGTTGTTGTCCTCCATTCATGTCCACACGGATTTGTGAAAAACTTGGAACAATGATTGAATAGAGCTTATTTTAGATCTTCAATACTTTTGTAGATAACGTGCACGCATATCTAAGAAATGATTTTTTAAAAAATATTTTCTGAACGAGACTCAAGTGTGCTGCTTATATACTGCCATACAGCACTCTGGGAGGTTTACAACTGAATTATTCAAGCTGCACATTGCCACAGCCACCCTGAAGCAAGCTGGCTACACAATTTAACAGCCACAGAAGGCTAAGATGCCTAGGGACAAAAGTGGTTCACCTGCTGTCCTGCGGCCAAAGCTGCGCTCATGACACAGCATTCAATCTCAGATAGCCAGCTCAAGGTTAACTCAACCTTCCATTCATTCAACGTGGGTAAAGTGAGTACCCAGGTAAAAGGGGAGGGGTGATGTGTAGCCTGCGTAATTGCTTGCAAACCAGCTAGCGAATGCTTAAGTGCTTATGGGGCAGTCTGTAAGCAACATGTGTTGCTTTTGAGTGAACCTTGAGCTGGCTACCTGGGTTTGAACAGTAAAACCACAGCATCATGAAATTAAAGAAATCCTTGCCAGTTTGAAAACAAATATTTCAAGACAAAGAGTGAAAGAACAGTCATAACACTATTTTCAATGGGGACAGTATTCACAGAAAACCACTTTATAAGAGATGGACAGATAATCTGATCAAGACCACTATCTCTCTTCTGACTGGCAATAGAACATAAGAACATAAGAAGAGCCATTCTGGATCAGGCCAGATGCGTTTGGGAGCGCATGAGACTAGAGATCTCTCTCCTGATACCACTCCCCTGCATCTCGCCCTTGAAGTATCCCGGTTTTAAGCCTGGAGATTACACATCTCCATCATGGTTTGCAACCTGAGATGGACTTTTCCTCTGGAGTCTCTCTCTGCCTCTGCTATCTGAATCATTTTAACCAGACATGCTAGAAATCTAAACGTTGGTGTCCTGTGGGAAAAGATGATGTTCTACTACTGATCTGTACCATCCAATGACTGGTTTTTCAAAATTCAAATAACAAAAGGTACCATGTTTGCAAATTCAAGTAGCACAAACTTTTTCACACTTTTGTATCAGAACTACAAATTCACAAAATGAATTGCCATTTGTTGATATAATAGAATCATGTACAGACCCAGTGGCTTGCAGTTTACCTGAAGTTCAATAACCCATCTGATAAACTGTACATCAGCACACACAACAAAGTAGGACTCAAAGCTGCAATGCAGTACTCCCTATATTTATTTATTTTATTCGTTTCAACCTATACCCTGCCATTTAGTGGACAAGTCACTATCCTGGCCAGCTGTAGATAGATGCCAAAGGAGGCCCAAACTGTTGTTTGAATGCAGATTAGATGCCAAATCAATATGTAGCTTCATGGTGATTTATGGTGCTGAGGAACAACACAACAATCATTTGTATGGCCTTGTGGCACAGAGGTTAAACTGCAGTACTGCAGTCAGGATTCTGCTCATGACCTGTGTTCAATTGCTCAAGGTTGACTCAGCCTTCTATCCTTTAAGGATCAGTAAAATGAGTAGCCATCTTGGGAGCTTGTAGCATGCTTAATTAAGTTGTAAAGCGTCCAGAGAGTGCTTTAAGTGCTATGGAGCTGTATATTAGCAACACCTTTTGCAAACGTAACCATCTGTTTTCTCTGATCTGGAATACATGCCACTGTCCCTTAAGAGGCAATATATATTTGAGGTGAGACCCCTGTCTCTCCTAAATGTGGTTAAATTTACAGCATGAGCCTAAGATACAGTACTTCACAAATTGCACCTCATATTGTATACAGATTATCATTGGAAGGAACTTTGAAACCTACTGCATAATAACCTACAAAACTCGGGTTAATGTGATAGAATCTTTGACATGGGGGGTTGGCACTTTTACAAACAGAATGCAGTGCAGGACCCTTCATTTAGTTAAGCCTGTGAATGTTTTTTCTTCTTCATATATTTAAAAACAAATATATTTAAAATAAATATAAATACTTCTATCATTTACATTTACTGAGATTCAGTTTTACTAAAACCTGAAAGCAATTTAAATTAACAGCAAGATTAAGATTAATTTTAAAATAAAGAAAGGAATCTAAGAATTCCTAAACACATAATATGTTCTAAATACACTGTCTGTTCCACCTGTCAACAAAGAGCAACATAAAGTGCAGCATGGTAACAAGGATGTTACGAACAAGTAAGTCTCTCATATCATTCAGTAACTTGTTTCCTTAAAGATGA
>JAHTLZ010000225.1:2544913-2572041 GCA_023846285.1 Phrynocephalus versicolor | reverse complement strand
TGTTAAGGTATACATCTAAGAGGGAATCTTCAAGCTTACTGCACTCTGAGAATTTCTAACAAAATGTTCATGTTAATCTCTCTTACCCCTAATCCTTTAGAAAACCAGGATAAATATCTGTCCAAAGATTTACAAATTTCCAAAAGAAGAAACCTCAGATTAAAGGCATCTACTTCTCTTCCTCTCCCATTATTTTCTTCCAGCTTTCCCCAACTTTTCTGTATCTGCTCCAGAAACATAAATGGTAGGAGTATACTATGTTTCCCTTACAAGGTATAAATCCTCACTATTTAGAAATATAGAGTAGCAGGAAATGGAAGATGCTTAATACAAAAAAACTGTGAGTAACTGAAGATAAGCATACAAACGCATTACTGCAGACAGCGCATCTTGCCATCGGAGAAAGGGAAATGCACACTTATGAATAGAAAGGTTTTCTGAACATTCAAACACAACCACAGTACAACACTTATCTCAAAATCTAGAATTTGCACATATGACATAAGAAGGGATACAATCATATGGAAAACTCAGAATGGTCGAGCACTTTCTCATCATTCAGTTATGGAAACCCTGAGTGGCTAATCAGTAACGTAATAGTTAAATAAATGGATTGCTTGCTCTGACAGCGATTTCACGCCCATGTTTGAATGTTTGAAGCACACAAAGTAAAAAGTTTATCTATTTATTTAAAATATTTTACCCCACCTTTCTTCCTTAAAACAACCCAAGGCGGCTTACATCATTAAAAGACAGTATTAAAGCTAACAGCAGTGAGTATACAAATACTGTACAAAGTTCCATCTACCAATGAAACAGAATCCACCAAGAGAACAGATGCTCCTTCATCCTGAAGTCCTCCCAAATACGCTCTGCCCAGTTTCGAACATTCTGAATTGGTGGACACTGTTCAGAATGGTGGTGGTGATCAGAAAACGAAGGTCCTACTGCACAAATTAAAAGCTGTTCACACAACACTAATGTTGTGAAGGAAAATAATACTGCAACAAATGGTCCATCAAGTTTTGTGTTCTTTCTCCAAACACAGTCAAGAAAAATCATACAGAAGATCAAACAACAAGCACTTTGTGTAACTTCCAACATGATACATTATATACTCTGCCTTTGCCATCTGTCGCCTAAAAACAACCAATTACACTGACTGGTACAAATCTGACATTTCTTTAAAATCCCCAGTTTCACACAAAAAAATAACAAGAAAAATGGCACTTATGTTTGCTGAGTTTTTTAAAAAAATTAAACAGTGAAACTGGTAGGTTATTATAACATGCTATCTAAGAGTGAGACCTATTCCAACAATATTCTGTAAGTCAAAAGGGAAGTTTGTCAGGTCCAATTTAAACATACTAGGTAAGTAAGGAGAACAATTTCTTATTCAGCACTTGCTGCATACGTGTCACCAGCATGCCGATGACAGCCAACTCTACCTCTCGTCACCTCCAGATTCCAAGGAAGCTGTTGTGACTAAATGGCATGGGTCCAAGCTACCTCAAAGATCGAAGCTCACAATATGAACGAGCTCAGGTGCTAAAATTATCAGGAGAGGCCCTTCTCTCCATCCCACCACCTTCACAGCTGCGTCTCATAAGAACACATGAAAGGGCCTTCTCAGTTGCTGCTCCCAGTCGTTGGAACTCCCTCCCACTGGAGGCCAGGACTGCCCCGTCTCTGCTCTTTCTGGAAGCAGGAAAATACCTCCTTGTTCAGGCAAGCTTTCTCTGAATGATAGACTACATATTACAGTATGTGACTTTTAGGTGGATTACCATACATGATTGCATTGACTGATCTCATAAGAACACCTGTATTTTTCATATTAACTTCCATTCCTCATAATGTTTTTCTTTTAACTGTTCATATGCTCTTTTTAGCTTTAATGTTGCCTTTTAATTGTTGTAAGATATCTACTCTCATTCCGTGTTCTTAAACTTGAATATGTCTTAAATGTTCTGGGCTGTATATTGTCCCCTATTATTGTAAACCACCTTAGGTCCTTTTCCAAGGAGAAAGGCAGGGTAAAAACATTCTAAATAAATAAATAAATAAAATGGTACCTCTTAAAACAAATTTAATTCATTCTATGGGTCTATTTGTTTTAAGAAAATTTTGTCTTATAAAACGCAGTTTCCCATAGGAATGCACTGAAAATGGATTAATCCATTTCGGAGGCTATGGGTCACTTTGTTTTACAAAAAATGTCTTACGAAATGCCGTTTCCCATAGGAATGCATTGGAAATGGATTAATCCGTTCCGGAGGCTAGAATAAAGACAAAATTAACCAGTCCCGTCCCCCCTCCCCCCGGTACATGTGGAACAATTTTTCGTGAAGCATCCTATAGGGAATTTTTTTGTCAAGCGAAGCATGCCTATTCTCGGAAAAAAAAAATTCTTCCTACAAGTTTTTTGTCTCACAAGGCATTTGTCTTAAGAGGTACCACTGTAAATAAATTTAAACTGGACTGCATCCTCAAAATGTGAAGTACCTGGCTGCCAAGCCAGAAGTTGGAAGTTCAATTCTCTACTATGCATCCTTGACAAGGTTTGAACTTGATCATCCACAGAGTATCTTCCAGATCTGTAATTCTAAGATGAATGTTAAGATTCTCAGTCATCCAGGTGAGGTTATCCAGAAGTAGAGTCATGGCAACTGGACGACTTCTACAAGAAGTCCAGCTGCCATGAGTCAACTTCCAGATTCTAAGAAGAATGTTTTGCTCATCTCTGGTTTGTCTTCAAAGAGCTGGAGTAGTCCCTGAAAGATTCTGGGGCCAGTCAATGTTACCCTGAAGGCACATGCTCATTCCTAATGTACAGCATAAAATGCTAGGGATAAGTGGCTGGAATAGATCACATGGCAATTAAATTAAATTACATTGCATACATGGCAGAGATGGACCCAGACTAAAATGGAAAGCCTCATAGGTGATTCTTGCTTTCTTAAGCATCACTCAGTGGTGGCTAATATATTAGGGAAAATGGGACACTGCCAAATGTCAGACTCAAGCTACCCCCAGGTATTTCTGTCTGCCTCCTTACCAAAGCAGAAAATCCCATTGTTCCCATCCTGCTAATAATGATACAATGTAAAGAAAATCAATGTAAGCGAATAAACCCACTCTCCACCTTTGAAATAGGCATGCAGGGAAGCACCAACAGATAGGAAATGATTTGAAAACGGGGGGGGGGCATTTTTCAGCTTCTCATCTGAGTTGTGGAACGACTAGCATGAGGGAGAATCTAGCTGAGCTGCCTGTTTGTGTCTGTGTGTGAACCCACACATGCATGAGTGTGAGAGAGGAAGGAGGAGGAGAACAGCATGCATATCGATTATGCACATATATTAACAAACGATATGCATAAATAAGCAGTACCAAAATGCCTTTGAGAAGCCTGCGTGTCCCACCTAGGAGAAACCTATACGGGAAGAGATGTAACAGATGTTTCTAAGTTTAAATTACCAGATCAAACTATGTCAAACCGCACTTCAAAGTTGCCCTCAAACAATTCCCAACGCTTGTCAATAATTACTTAACAAGTGAAACAAGCAAAATACAAGGAAAAGTTAAACAAGCACCACTATGTACACTTTAAACAAACTATAGCACAGGCTTCCCTGAACAGGGAGATAAATTTACTTATTAACAATCAGTTGCCCTAAGTTCCTCTGAGCAGCTTTCTTTTCAGGATCCTTCTACTGGAGAAGGTAAAGATACAATCAGTGTATTTTGAAGGCATGTTATCTTTTATTAGAGAAGCAAGTTCACGCTACACAAAAAGCCAGAAGCACAGACAGAAAACATGTGATCTTGTTTATGATAATTTATTTACATGATAAAACATAATTCTACTCCTCCATACATTTTCATTGTGTAATCTGCTTCTTACCCAATAAGTATGAATACTTAATGCTTTCATGACAAGCTGTATAGAAAAAGAAAGAGAACACTTTACAGGGAATGACTATCAACAATCTGGAATTACATTACAATTTCCCCCCTTAACTCTACATATATTTGTATGTATTGTGTATAAAATACTTCTAATTTCAGTTTTCATTCTATGTTTCCACAAAAAGTCTTCATGGATAAACATGTCAAAATACATGTTGTGGGGTGTGTGTGTGTGTAAAAATCTAAAAATGAGATGAAATAATTAATGCATAGTTAAGACTGTTTTTGGCCAAGACTGATATATGTCAATATGTTCCCTGGACCTCTATTTTCTGTCAATGGACCAGTTTATGTAGAAGGCGTCTGGCTAATGAAATATGCTATCTATAAAATTGTTACTAAAATGTTTTTCCCCAAATTAAAAGCTTCACTATTCAGCCTTACAGAGTAAATGCAGGAAACATTTGGTTTCTCTTGCTTCTTGGTTTCAATTTTCTTCCTTCTGATGGACATGCTATGTATATTGAGAATTTAAATACAGTATTCTCAAATATTGATTGATCTTTGCTAGAGCAAGGTTTAGCCTTGCACCTATTGACTTGACATGTACTCAATATCCCACATAAATATGTCACTTGACTTACACATGTGTAAGAAAGAAACAAGATTTCAGCCAAAGTGTACATTTGGGGAGATGCAGCCACAGATTTAGGTTTTGATACTTTATCAGGGATTTGTTTTAAAATTTAGTTGTCAGTTAAGAAAGTTTACTGAAAGTGCACCGAACCATGTGTTCTGTGCAATCAGTTCAATTCTGACTGAGGGCAACCCTGCAAGGGTTTCTGAATTATGAAAGATATTTAAGGGCTTGTTTTCTTAACAGTATAACTCCCCAGCCTGTATCCATTTCAAATTGGGAATATGAGTCCAGGTCTCCTGAGTGAGAGCCTGACACTATCCACTACGTGGAACAGTAGGGAAAAGCAAAATCAATTACAGTATTTTGAATTTTGAATGAATGAGTGTTCAACCCAATGTTCATTTTAACAGGCAATTTAACAAACAATTTAAACAGATTTTTTTAATTAAAGATAACAGCTTTAAAGCAACACATGTAAGAACAAATACATCCCTTCAATAAGGCACTTGAAAACTGTGACAGTATGATTTAGTATTCACTGCCAGTATAGGTTAAAAATCATACAAAGCAAGAACCTTAATATTAGTATGTTATAATCTGCTGTGCAGAAAAATGACTTCAAGGCCCCCATGAGCTGAAATTGGTATAAACGTACAGTAATTGCTAATGGGCAATCTGTCCACTAAAAAGCTATATGGAAAGATACCACAATAATTATCCAACAGTGCAACAGCCTATTGATTTCAAACATACATCAAGTTTGTAGAGGCTCTAGTCCACATATAAGAATCCGAAAATCTTGATGTGACCTGGAGACATTATATCTTCACTTCAGCCCTAGCTAAATACTACTTCTTTCTTTTTCTTTCCCAAAAACCTAAATATCTTCCTCTAGCTAATTCTTATTAAAAAGAGGCCATCCAATCCATCATACTCTTGAATAACAGTATATCACACTCCAGAGGGCAGAGGGTTCTGCCATTCACAAAGATTCTCTTCCCATTAAAATCTCTGCTTTTGCTTCCTACTATATTTTCCCCATATAAGGGTAACCAAATTTAAGATCGTTATTACATTTTATTGTAGTTTTATATAATAAATGTAAATTAAGGACATACTGAAAAACATGCAGGCTCACTCTACAAAGATGTGCCAATCTTCTTAAAGTCTAATTTATAATGATACACAAAGAAACCATTTTTGTAAACAATTAGTAAGTGCTAACTTTCCATTTCTAATGGAACATCACCATTATTCTGTCAATCTATATCATTTCAAGAGTTCATTGCAATTAGTCTTCAATAGCTGATGAGGAATAAGAATATTTTTGTTGCTGCAAATTTCAAATTAGCTTTCCAGTGATTAAAATTCAAGCCACCAAAATTCTTAATATATGCCATGGTATTCTATCTTTGAGTTCACAGAAAACAGGATTTTTAAAGCAGAATTGCTACAGGTTTCACCATCCGAGTACTGCAAGCAAGGTTGGTAAATTGTGACCCTGTCTAGCTCATCATATTGGACTGCATCTCCCTCTACATCTCCTGGAATATCTAAAGGCATAAAATAATAATAACATAAGAACATAAGAAGAGCCGTGCTGGATCAGGCCAAAGGCCCATCTAGTCCAGCTTCCTGTATCTCACAGCGGCCCCACCAGATGTGTTTGGGAGCACATGAGACTAGATATCGGTCTTCTGATACCACTCTCCTGCATCTGGCCCTTGAAGTACCCTGGTTTAAAGCCTGGAGATTACACATCTCCATCATGATTTGTAACCTGTGATGGACTTTTCCTCCGGAAATCTGTCCAATCCCCTTTTGAAGGCATCCAGGCTAGATGCCATCACCACATCTTGTGGCAGGGAGTTCCACAGACTAACAACACACTGGGCAAAAAAAAAAAACATTTCTTTTGTCTGTTCTCACTCTCCCAGCCCTCACTAAGTCTCTGAGCTCTTGATTAGACTCTTTTTTCAGACATAGCATTGCTTGTGCCAACAAAGAAAATGCAGCAACACCATAAATGGGTTGGAGATTATGGACTACAAAATTTCTGAGCAAAACCACTTCACCTCAGAATATCAAGATCAGATAAACTGCACACAGAGCTCTGACAATGGGATAATCAGAAATGGGAAAAGAGTAAGAGAACTAAATATAATTTCATAGAAGAAGACCAAGAAGATGTCTAACTACTATGCAGTAAAATTATAACTAATACACATTGCTGCAGCAGCATAACACTACTATACCATGACTGTTGTTCACAACCTGGTGTGTGTTTAACTACTTGTGTTCAGTCTGCATTGCACTACATCTTCTCATAACCAAGAGCATGTACAGTACATTTAGGTACGCAACCTTTCAGATACAGCTTCCATTTGAAGATCTGAATACAAATACTTCTATTTATTTATAGCACTTGGATCACTTGATAATGTATATAACTGTCTAACCTATTTACATTAAGATAACAATGTATACAATTTTAAACTCATTTGAACAGCTGAGAAACAATGTAACAGAGGAGACTGTACAGCAATTGTACAGCTACAGCGCACAATGATGCAAAATGGCTATAAAAGATAAGCTGGTTAATAGACAAAAAGAGAGGGAGATTGCAGAATAAAGCTTTGAGAAACTAGGAGTATAAAAATAATGAAATGGAAAGGAAGAAATTCAAGCTATGTCTAAATTACATCCCTCTTTATCCTGTTAAGGTTTAGGTCACCCAAACCAATGGAGTGTAATTTCTATAGCAGTTTTATACTAAATTTTCTGACTGAAGATGAATGTAGGTCTAGAATAATGGTGGATGTTGAGAACATGGAATTGCTGGTCATAATACTTTTTCCTCATGGTGGTCATTTATTAATTTATTTATGATGTCCATTTATTAATACTATATGAACAATAAGGCTGGATAGAAATCAATTATTTTTAAAACTCAATTTTTTTTAATTTAAATTGTCAAACAGAATCTAATTTTTTTTAAATTGTTATTTAAAACAATTTTATTTAAATCAAATTCACTATCTACAAATGCATTTTTCCCGGAGAGTCAATCCGTATGTTTGCTTTAATATCATGATTATTCAAGTGCTACTTAAAATGTCCTGGTTCAAAGTGATACATTAATGTGGGTATAGGCCTAGATCCAGTTTGTAGACAATAGACCCTTGATAAATCTATGCCCAGATAAATTTTATCAATTAAATGGGTATAACTCTAGTTGAGGCTGACAATTAATTAGACCATTATTCCGTAAACCAGATCCATAATTCTCAATAAAGCTAAAGGGAAGAAAGAAACTTTAAATCAAGCACTGTATCTATCCACGCTGTATGTAATTTGCTTTTCACATATTTACTCTTGTAGACTTTATGGATAAATCTAAGTAAAACAAACATGTAGACCTCGCAGAAAAATATGGATTCTATATTTCCTTCTTGGTAACAAGCAGCCCCTGCTTTTAAATTACAGCCATTTAGTATTCATGACATATTGGCTGAAATCCATTGATTTAAATTGTACTACTCCAGTTGCAACTTACTTCAGAGCAGTGAATTGCAACTAGAGTAGGATCATTGGAATCAATGGAATTTACAGAGGCACTTACTCATCAAATCCCCACTAATTCAGCCCCACTGAATTATCCTGATATTTAGGAGTAAATCAAATGTAGTATAGTAGTTCCACATGGAGTCCATATAACACTGCAGAAACTTAGAATTTCTAGTTATGATATGCCTTTCTCAGACCTACCTAGCGATGTATGTCCTCTCTCGTAATACTAATTGCTGAGCTATGATCTGAAGTGGGCTCAGAGGCTAGCTCTGACTATGGTTTCTCTTATTTTGATTCTATAGAAAATAATGATTAGAGGAAACAATTCATATGCAAAAGGAAAAGTGAGAAATAGCGTGAAGGGATCACAGCATGTTTCCTATCAAGCAACCACAATTTGGGAGACCAGAATTCAATAGTATTTTAACCTGGCCAATGTTTATGACACCAATGAATGAAGTCAGTTATGCCAGAAGTTGCCTTTCCTTGTTTTTCATAGGTATGTTTTGAAAGACAGCATTTAGTAGCTACATTCAGTTAAACCACTATTTAAATAGCTGTTAGACTTTCTGTGCCAAATAAACATCATGTTCTAGAGCTGAAACGAGAGGCAGCCTTAGGAATGAATGGCGGCACCAATTATTCTCCCTTCAAACAATTTATCTGTCATTCCCATTGCAATATCCCATGCATCTGGCCTTCCCACCCTGTTCCAACTTCCCTATTTGAATAGAGATGGGGAGATGACATCTTTCTTGCCTTCTAAAAATCACTTACAGAATAATGTAGGATCATACTTGTGTTGTCTTCTCCAAAGCAAATAATTGTTTCTGAAACTTTAGCCTATGTAGAAGAGCTCAAAGCCCTGCATACACACAGGTAGATTGCCATGATCTTTCACATTAAAATCAAGACTCGGGAACAGGGATTTCATAGCGTCTCTTCCTGGGAACCCTTTAACTGGTTGATACTAAAGAGTGAAACTGACACCTTCTAAATGGAAAGCACATACTATACAGTATTTGTATCAATCAGCCTTTCCCTATTTGAAGTGCCTTGGCAAAATGTAATATTGAATCAGCATGCCACAAACATACAAGCAAACACTGGCAACAGATGTGAATTAATGTTCAACTACTTGCTAATTCTGCCAGACTGCACATTTGACTACATGCTTTATATTACAAGGAAAAGTAATAAAAGGGCTATAAAAGCATTTCTTAAAAAAACAGAAGAACGCAAAACCTTTCATTACAAAGAACTGTGCTGACAAAGTCCAACACACTAGATAGTTCTTGTTGTTGCCATATTAGCACTTACAGCCTAATGGGAAATCAGAGGTCAGAGAAAGAACCTGGACCTTTCTTTAGAATTCTTGCTTATACATAAAGAAAATGCATGAAATAAAACTATTTGAAATCTATTCAAATTTTAAACACAGCCAATTATAAACCCCACATGGCATCCCATGTTAGTTTATACTGTATAGGCTTTTCAATTATTTAAAAAACTATTTTGGCATGGTGCTATAGTCTATTATGTAAAAAAGAAAAGAAAAAAAAATAAACCAAGTCCCAAAAGTCATTTCACCAGTTCAATGTATTACATCAGAATTAAAATAAAGTGTTCTACTAATGCAATTCAAGACTGTCAATTATATACTGGCAAGATCATGAGCACCTATATGAAAAATTCTGCATAACTTATGTGTAAAGAAGGACAACACAGCAAGATCAAATATTGGAGACACACATAAAAGGAAAGAATGTGTGCATAAATGTATACAGATGTAGGTTGATGTGACATCATTGTATGTTAAGTTCCCACATCAAGAGGACCAGGATGAACTGACAAATTCACATGCCACCTCACTCATATTTTGACCACAAAAAGAAAGCATTAACTTCAAAACAGAAGAGTACTAAAGATTAAGACTCAAAACCTCAGCCAGCTATTAGTTGCTCATTATAATACAACACTGCAACATGTACTGGCGAATCAGCTTCTCCTTGCCTGCAGATTCTTCTACAAATGTGAAGAGGGTGAACTAGAAGTTGCTATAATGTAAATACAGTAGTCACTGTGAGTTGCTTTGAAAGTTAGATATGAATATTTTAAATACATGAATAAATATAACTGTCATTTAGCATTAGGCATTTGATACAACAAAATACATAGAGCCTTCTCTGTGGTAGCTCCCAGCTTGTCGGAATGCTCGTCTTTGGTTAATTAGATAGGCCCATTCCATTTAACCCTTCCCCCAACAGCTGAAGATCCACATTTTCAGATAGCCTTTTAATACGTACAGTGGTACCCTGTATAAAGGAATTAATTCATTCTAAATGAAATTATGTTAAGCAAATTTTCCTTTATACAAATTCCGATAGGAATGCATTGAAAACGGAGTGATCCCATTTTTATGTTGTACAGATTCTCCCCATAGGCGATTATGTTAAGCAAATTTCCCCTATCTCTAGAATTTTTATGTTGTACAAATTTTATGTTATACAAGCTGTTTGTTATACAAGGGTCCACTGTACTTGAGTCCTGCATGCTGGGTTTTAGCTTCATAAGGTTTTTTTGAAAGTTCTAAATATTTTCAATCATTTCATGTCTTTTAAAATATTCATATGGTTTTAACCAGTATTTTAGAATTATCTGCACATGTGGGCATAAACTATACCTTTCTGCAACTCTATTATAGCAATCCATCCACATCAACTGGGTTACACACACACACACACAAAGAGAGGACCCACATTAATGGAGTATACCTGCCACAAAACAAGCAATCAATGCTTTGGCTCCCAAAGCAGATGCTGGATGGTGTTTAATTATTCAGTTGGCAGTCTTATTACTGATGTCAATAAATGAATACAGGAAGTGAATCCTCTTAGTTGGTTAATGTGTAACAAAGAGCAATGGTTCCTACAGAAATTGAGAGCCAGCTGTTATCACATTTTAGTGCTTTAGTGGGCACGATGAGCAGTAAGCAAAATATACCTTACCATTCACATCCACTTTCACTTTTCTCTGACAAGCTATATATGAACCTCCCAAAGAATTCTTGCAACTAAGAAATAAAACTGGAACGACCATAGTGAGAGGGCTAACATACATATTTCTATAGAAGCAATATGTACATTGATTATCTATATACAGTATAGCAGAAACTTGATCAAAACAAACAAATCAATTCTGGGGAGATGGGAGGAAATAAAATTTACTTTTGTCCAATCAGTCCTAGAGTAACCAAGACTGATAAGTATTTTCAGAATTAAAACAGTAACAATTTTAAGAATTACCCCTTCCCACAAATATTTTTTTCAAATTAACTGGTGTGTGAAGTCTGCCCTAGAAAATATATACCCCGTATTTTTCCATCGATAAGACGCCCCCAATGTATAAGATGACCCAAAATTACAGTTTTGCAACTGTGCGGTTCTCTCCTCGGCTTACTTGTATGTATAAGATGACCCTCAATTTTCAGTCTAACAAATTTAGACCAGTGGTGGCCAAACTTCAGCCCTCCTGATGTTTTGGACCACAACTCCCAGGATTCTAAGCCTGTGCTGCCAATGACAAAGGACTGTGGGAGTTGTGGTCCAAAACATCTGGAGGGCCGAAGTTTGGCCACCACTGGTTTAGACAAACATATAGTCTTATACAGTACACAGAAAAATACTGTAATTTCTCCATATTCTTGCATATTTTTGGATTATAATAAGATTAAGATTATCTGCAAATATATTTCTCACAACCAGTGACAGAACAGGACACCAAATACTGCTGAAATAGTGGAACCTGAGTGCCAGCTTCTCACCCTTCCTCTCCTCCACCCATTCCAGGTAGAACAAGCTAAAAAAGGTCATGGGATTAATGTGACATTTCAAGCTACACTGGGGCTGGCAGCAGGCCAAAAATAAGTCAGTGCCATATTTTCTAGGTATATATTTATATTTTATTTTTCTTTCTTTCTTCTTAGTGTCTTTATTACACCTCGCCTCTCACATTCTAACCCGAGTAAACAACAAATAAAACATTTAAATATATAGTATTAGAATCTGATAATTGCTCATCCAGAAGTACAGAACAGTATATCTAAACAAAAATATTTATTTTGCTTAATTTTAATGGCAACTCCAACTTTGGGATACAGCTCCTCAGTACTAGACCTCTAGAATTGGCTTCCAATGACCCCCTTTTCAGTTGCTGGGAAACACAAGCAAGAAAGTGTGATTGCCCACACTCAAGTCTTGATTTTGGGCTTCCCAAAGGTATCTGGCTTGCCTCTGTGGAACACAGAATGCTTCATAGACCTTTGGTCTGATCCAGTTCTCTGCTTGTGCTCTCAAAATAAAGAACCAGACTCTTACTACAATCAGAAGTCAGATGAATTCTATTCTCTCAACTGCTTTTTTCAAAAGCATAAAGGGAAACACTCACATCTAGGTGGCTTTGAGTCCTGAACTCATCTCACTCTTCCATGGCAGAATAAGATTCCTCCCCATTCCACCTCAATACTGGCTCGGGTGACAAGTGAACAGTCACCATCCAGAAGTGGTCCACTTTTTCCGACATCTCCAATATAAAAAGTATTTTGCATTCTCCACTACCTTTCCATCTTGACCTCATCCTACCAAACCACAATTGAGAGTATCAAGAGTAGCTTTGTAGCCAGATGGGTGGCACAAAAATCCAATAAATAAATATCAGCTAATTCCGCTACATTATTTGTATAATGACCAAGAGCTGCTGTTGAAGATCTGAATAATTCTTGGCCTTGTTTGTTTATTTGTTTAAATATTCTATTCCACCCTTCTCCCCTCTTCACAAGCCAACAAGTATTCCTGCTGTGATGAACAGCCTGGCCTTTCTTCAACATCCCTGATGCTTCTTTTAATGAGGCAATATTCTCCCTGCCCTACTCCATCACAACCTTCAACCAATGGCTCCTACCAACTCCCCCACCTCCTCATGTCAGTGGGCAAGGTCCAAAAGCAGAGGGCTCACTGATTACGCCCCCTTATTTCCCCTGACCTCAACAGCATACCAATGTTTGTTAAAATATTCTAGCCATCATCTCCTGAGTAATTCTAAGCTTTCCCAGCTTTTTATCGTATCCTGTACTAAGTTTTAGAAGTGCCAATGCCTTGTGGTGGATGCTAACTCCACTTCCACCAGTATAAACTTATACTTAAAGACTAGGAAATACCTCCAGTCTGTTTCCAGCCAAGATACTGTAATAGATCTGACTTCCTTCCTTTATTTACCGAGCAGATTCTATTCTATACTTTATGAACTGTAAGATTTGTTTGCATCACATTATCACCAAACATCCTTTGTCTAAGGCTTATTGTTGTCAGCATTTCACAAGCTTATAATAGGGCACTAATCAATAGGCTGCATTACTCCCCTCCCCAAGAACATCTATAACCTGCTTCACCCTGATCCTACAAAAGAACTCTCTCTCTCTCTCTCTCTCTCTCTCTCTCTCTCTCTCTCTCTCTCTGCTACATACCCATTGTTCCTGATCGGTACATCCCACACACATCTACAATGCCAGCACTGCAGTTTATTAGGAACCAGATCCAATATCATAGAGCTTCCACACTGAACAGTACATCTCCCATACCAGCCCAGTTCCCAATTCAAACTACCACTTAGTAGGAAAAGTTACCCACTTCCACCTCAAATATTGTTACAGTAACCATTTGACAAGGGCTACTACGCCTTCTCTCCCGCTGCCCCTTAAAGGCACCATATAATAGCATTAACTTGCCCAACCTCAACTGACAGGTCGTCGTCCATACTCTTGACAAAGACTAGACCCATCTACCCCTATAACAGGGTCCTTCTCTCAGGAAACCTCTCCTCAACCCAAGAGCAGATCCAGACCGCCCTCAACCCTACTCGGGTGGTCTACTCGGAAGCAAGACCCACTCAATGGAAAGGTGGGGTGGAGAATAAAGTTTGCTGGGGATCAAGGATAGGGAGGGCGGCGTCTTTTCCCCCCGGGTCACGCCTGGCTCTTTCCACCCACCCACCCACCGGCCGGCCGGCCGACCGACCACCGGGGGGGGGGGGTTACGATTCCCGGTCCTCTCACCCCATTCGAGGAAATCGGAGACCAGCCGGTCCCTCCGGAGGGGCGAGTCGCGGCTGAACTCGGTGCAGAGGCCGACCAGGAGGTCCAGCAGCGCCTCCACGCTCAGGACGCTCTCGTTCCGCCGCGGCCCGTCCAGCAGCAGCTGCTCCAGCTTCTTCAGGCGCACCTTGGCCGACATGATGGGGGCGGCGGCGGCGAGGAAGAGGAGGAGGACGAAGAAGGGATCCCGGGTCGCCGGTTCGAGCCGAGGCCGGAGCTGAGCGAGAGGCCGAGCAAGTCGGCCGGAGGCGAAGGAGGGAGGTGGGAGCGGTGCGGGGAAAGGAGGATAAAAGAAGCAGCGAGGGTGAGAGGCGGCGCCTCAGGCTCTGGGCAGCGGCGGCGGCGGCATCCGCTTGTCCGGCCGCCCCTCCTCCTCCTGCTCGTCCTCAGAGCCCTCCTCCGAGGGAGGCCCGGCGGCCGGGCAACGGGCGAGGCCGGCTTCGCCTCCTCCTCCTCCTCGCTACGCCCGCATGGCGCGAGGCCTCGACCGGCGGCAGAAACGGCGGCTCCTCCGGGCTCGGCTCCAGGCCGGGCTGGTCCATGGGCCGCCGGTCCCTCCCCTCCCTCTCTCTCTCTCTCTCTGCGGACCCGCCCTCTCGCCCTCGCCCTCGCCTGGCAACCGCCAAGGAGGAAGCGGGCGGCGGCTCCTCCGGCTCCCCTCACGCCGGACGCCAAGGGGGGGGGCGGGGACACTCAACCCAGGGCTCGCGGAGCCCACCGGTCGGTCCGTCCGTCCGTCAGTCAATCAGTCACCCAGCCAACCGCCCCTCGGTCTTTCCTCCTCCTCCCTCCTCCCTCCCTCCTCCCTCGCGCACGGGCGTCTGGGATCAGGATGGGATGGACGGGCGGCCGACGGGGAGGCTCGGAGGAAGGCCTGGGGAGAAGCCGGAAAGGATTGGAGCTCGCTGTCTGCCGTAGTTTCGACGAGGGGGGTGGGGGAAGGAACTGATCCCACTGGCCGTGACCATCCGGGCAATAGGCAGGGTCGGGAGGGAAGGGAGGGGGAGAGAGCGAGTTTGAGAAGGAGAGGGAAGGGATGGGAATGAGGAGGATAAACCCTACGGCAGATTCGTGGAGTTGCGTTAAGCCCCCCCCCCAAAGGATTGGTTGGATTAAATCACTGAGAATCCGATCCGCACTTTCGGGGTTTTCCAACCCCTTCCCCGCAGCGGTTACCTTTTCTTTGCTTGGAAAATAAGAACCACCACAGTAATTTATTTTTATTAATCACATTTCGTTTTACGATTAAAATTTATTTTTATTTATTGATTGATTTTTATATTTATATACTATACCGCCAGATTTTCCCAAACCGGAACTCACTTAACATTTCGCCTTGGTTATACGCGTTTCCAAGGATCCTACCGGGCTTTTGGGTGTTGAGGGGAAAGGACTTTTAGAGAATTGCCGATTTGGAAGGGAGTTCCATCCAATCCAGCCGGTGACCAGGAGGCGCTCGGAGGAATCGAAGAAGGACAATGTGGATTCCACTGATTTCAGTGCGAATGTTAAGTGATGTTAGGACTTCAATTAGTTACAGAGATATGTATAGAATTGGAATTCCACAGCTCTGAAAATTGGCGAAATTGATGGGTTGCATCCGGATTAATTGAGTTTATCATCCACCCAAAGTTAAGCTCAAGATGGATGTATTCAAATGTTCACGTGGCTGGGATTTTTCTCTTGTTTACACTACTGTATTCATCTCTTAATGAATATATCTTGCCTTATAAACAGAGACTCAGGAGCTAGATCTCAACAAACGTGTAAGGCCAAATTGGCCCTAACGTCGTTGTTTTGGCAGGTACCTCCAAGATTTGAAGCCGTCGTTAATATAGGATCAAACAATATCGCCTTGGTGCTACGTACAATTTGCATACCATTCTGTATCTGTTATTACTTTTGAATTGCAGAGCTGGAAAGGGCCTTGTGGATTAGGCCCTCTCAAGGAGGCACAGTGTGGAATTGAACTCCCAATCTCTGGCTCCACAAGGGAGAGACCTAAGCCACTGAGCTATCCAGCAGCTCCTGCTTCTCCAATGAGCTCAAAGCAGTATACATGGTTCTTGGCCTCCGCGTGTTTTCCCTCCCCATAGTCCTATGAAGTACATCAGGCTGCGCAAGAGCAACCAGCCCAAGATTACTCACTGAGCTTCATGGCCAAGTGGCAATTGCACCACGCTTGCCCAAGCCCTACCCCTCAGATACATCAGATGACCTCAAGAATTTTGCCAAGCCTGAGCTTGATAAAATGAAATCTTTTCGATTGGGGACCCAAATTCAATCTCAGACAAATTCTTTAATTGACTACAGCAGTAGATGAAATTAAAGGCAAACAATTGGGGGACAAAATGTTTTCACATATTAATTTAAAACACTTTCTGCTAGTGACTAAGCCCGAGAGTGTTTTTTATCCTGTAGAATGAAAGAAAGAGCACTAGAAGCTGAGAAAACACCAACAGAGTTGTCACAAGGAAGTGAATGCGGCCATGCAGACAAGCTTATATAGGTTGCATCCAAGGAAGGCGAGATTCAGTTGCAGGGCTTAAGTTGCCCTACCTTGAACTTACATACATTTTCTTCCAAACAGGTTTTTAAAAAGTATATTTGCATCATTTATGAACCACCAACTGAAATACAGACACTCACTCATACAGGCAACACTAGCCATGGGTTCAATCAAGATTTTGTTTTTGCTTCTTGCCTTTAAAAAAGGATTTGTAGTATAGAAATGCTTGAGCAAGCTGCATTCAGTTTCTATCGGATCACAAGTTGTGAAGCCCCGGCGGTGGGTGTTCTATATTAATAGCAGGAATATTGACACGTTTTTGGGTCTGTGTCTCAAGTACCAAGTCCTGAGCCCCCAGCACTAGTTGCAAGTCCTTACTAAAAATAAGTTCTTTCCCCCAGAAAAAAGAGGGGTGGGTGGGTTAGGGTTCCAAATTGCAAGTCCAAGTGATTGAAGAAGAACAAGAAACTGCATCTGAGTTGAGTCACTGCTGTGACTTATGTCTGACTTGAAAGCAAGTCCTGCATCCCCATCTCTGATTATCAGAGGTTGTGTGCTAAAGATAAATATGCCTTAGTTGTGGAGAATTATATATAGCCTAAGAGTTCCTTTTTCCTGCCTGATGTTTCAGTGGAAAAATACAAAGCCTTCCTTACTACAGCCGTGGGAAATTGTTTCCAAGCATTGCTTTCATTCAGCAGTGGTAAGCAAATTGGCTGCTGGTGTTTCTTCTTCCAAAAGGGTCCGCGCTAGGCACATTGTCTGAAATATAGCTTGCAAGCAAGAATTTCCAAGCCAAGAGGCAGCCTGTGTCCCCAAGTCCTCTATGCTTGGCTCTTCTCCAAAAAAATGTAGAAGATAACGCAAGAGAGATATCCTGTGCTAGACTCTGATGGCAACAGGAAACGGCTGTGTCACCGCTTCAGGAAAATACACCCACAGATCAGGGATTTTAGACCGGCCCATTAAAGAAGCTGATAGGGAGACTGAGGAGCAAAAATGCTCTAAATACAGGAGTAGCTTGCACAAAAGAGAGGCTGCATGAAGTCTCATGGGGAATTCTGTGTCCCCACTGAATTAAGCTGCAAGAAGAACTCTCTCTCTCTCTCTCTCTCTCTCTCTCTCTCTCTCTCTCTCTCTCTCTGTGTGTGTGTGTGTGTGTGTGTGTGTGTGTGTGTTTACTTACAAATGACCTTCTTCAGAATCAACCTTGTTGGGATGTTGGTACTGTTTCAGCTAAAAACTATATAGCATGTAGGCACATTTTGACTGCAGCTGCCATTAAACCCAGCCATCATGAACTGTGGTTAGAGATCGGCAGGAACCAGAAGACTGGTGATTCATGATGGTTTGTGGCTACCCACAAGCCACAAACAATCACAAGTCCTCAAAAAAAAAAAAACCTACTGGGGGGTTGGGTTCATGCCAGGGCTCTTACCTAGTCCAGCAGCCTGGTCGCATTCTTCTTCCTACTCAGAAATATCAGAAACTCAACAAAAAATAGACAGATTTCTCTTATTGACCACTCGGTATAGTAAGGTGAGTAATCTATAAGAGCAGCACATATATGATACTGAACATTAAAAGAGTCTGTCATGAATAAACTATTTCCTTGGGCACAGTATCTAAATGTGCTAACAGTTCCAAAATACAGAAGGGCCTTGCCATGCGCACAATTTAATGTCATGCCTTCAGCTTTACTTGAGGACTGTTTTAAAGGAATCCCTCTACAAAATCGCACATGCCCATGTGGTGAAACGCTTCCCCATGTCCTACTGCAGGTATGTCCAAACTTTGGCCCTCCTGATGTTTTGGACCACAACTCCCAGAATTCCAAGCCTGTATTTCCAGTGGCAAATGACTGTGGGAGTTGTGGTCCAAAACATCTGAAGAGCCGAAGATTGGACATGCCTGTCCTACTGTTTTGCTCCTTCTCTGGAGAGGTGCACCAAGAATTACTTCTCCCCATGTTAGTAAAGAAACCAGGTTGTTCATCTGATTTCTACATATCTTTACTCCTTGGCAGCAATTAAAATCAGGCCAAGTATGATTTTAAAACAATCATTTATTGATTTACTTGACTAAATGTGGTATATGTACATAAGAACATAAGAAGAGCCATGCTGGATCAGACCAAAGGCCCATCGAGTCCAGCCTCATGTATCTCACAGTGGCTCCACCAAATGCCTCTGGGAGCACATGAGACTAGATATCTGTCTCCTGATACCACTCCCCTGCATCTCGCCCTTGAAGCACCCCAGTTTTAAACCTGGAGATTACACATCTGCCTCATGGTTTGTAACCTGTGATGGACTTCTCCTCCAGGAATCTGTCCAATGCCCTTTTGAAGGCATACTGTATTCCATGTACAGTATATATATTATTATCTTGATTTTAGTATGGCAGGTTTATATCTATGTACATGTTCTCTCTCTCTCTCTCTCTCTCTCTCTCTCTCTCTCTCTCTCTCTCTCTCTTTTGCTAAGTCCATGGCTAATGCAAATAAATAAAGGATGATGCATCTTTGGTGGTGATGTGTGAACAACTCTACAGGGCAGGCCTTTGTGACCAGAAGCATATGCACATGCTCTAAACTAGAGGCAAAAGATATCCACCCATCCCTTTAACTCATAGCTAAAGTGCAGTTACTGTTTGATTTTATTGCTCCCTCTAAAGATAACTGAACTGTGGTCAATGACAGCTCTTGCCATGGATAAAAAATAAATGAATTTTTATGAATTCTCAAAAAAGCAGTAGTGGAACAGTGAAGGAGAGGAATCAGATAAAAGATTGTGCCCTAGAAAACATCAATAGTTGAAGAATCTGGTGTCTAGTATGTATCCAATTATGCATGCAATACCCTTCAAAGGACCCAAGAGTTTTGCCAATTAGCTTTGCTGGCAGATGGACAAAATTGAATGCTCTTTGGCTGTTCCTCATTCTTTTCCTCAAGGAACAGCTGATTGAGACCATTTCCTGTTTTGTTTCATGGGCTGCTGACACAAAACCAAAACCACACCTATAGGTGTGAAGCACAACCTTTGTACCCCCCTGGATCCCTGGAGGATGTTAAACATTTATTTCTGTTCTCTCCAGTCTGGCTCTATTATCTTTGTAAGAAGAGACTGGCTGACTACTGCTGTGTGATATAAAGGGCCAAATTATTTAGCAATAGCCAAACTATCCCAATGCTCTCAGAACTGAAGAAGTTCAAATAAATACATTTTGTTGATGGCAATTGCTTCCATGTTGATTTATTTTCCTTGAGGTGAGGTGGGGACAAGAGTACTAAGGAGGACCACAGGAAGCAAGCTGTTATCTCCGTTTTCCATAATCCAATATGTGGCTGTTATTACAGTTCAGATGCCTTAGAAAGTGGCATGGGTCTTAAATGTCTTCTTGAGAAATATTCATCTTGAGATCAATTATGTGGTGCTGCTTGAAGCTCTTTGTCCAAATGTTCGGTTCGTGTGCAAACTCAGCCCGATTAAATTAAGACCCGCTGTATAGTACTCTGTTCTCGTCCTGAAGCTTTTATTGTAATGGAGCAGTCCTAGATAAGCTTTCAGTGCTAATGATAAGCGTGCACCAGAAAGGTGGTAGCATATTTGGAAGGCCGTTGGGTTTTCCTCCCTTCCCATTTAGAGTCTAAGAGAGGGAAAATTAAATCACTGTGTATTTGCCAAAATGTAACATCAAGAAGTTACCCACCACCTCGCAGGGGACACTATGTGAAGCTGCAGCTGCTTGTTCAGTTGGCCACCTGTTGTCAACTGGCATGAGCCCATCCATTGTTGCCGAAGGCACTTACAATGTGTGATGGACGTAAAGGAAATACTCAGAAATGTAGCAAAGCCATGTGGCTGTTTCTGATATGTTGACTCATCGGTGTTATGTAATCGTAAATGGATAACCTCCTGTTGTATTTTTTACCACACCAGGCAAGACTGAACTTGATTGTAATGGTGTCATTCAAGAAAGCCTGCCAAACCCAATGACTTTTAAAATTGCATTTAAATTTTGCTTGCTGGTTCTGACAAATAAAACCCCCTCAAAAGAGCACACATGCATTCTGTTTTCCACACCCAGGTCATTTTATACTTACAACAACCCTGTGAGGTAGGTCAATACAAGAATAGAGGAATCGCTGAAGTTCATTCCCTGAGCATTCTTCAGGGACTAGAGATTTGTTGTGGCTTCCATCACACAGTCAGTTTCACAGGAATGAATAAGAAGGACTTAAATCATACTGTCTTCACCTCAGTCCAACTTTCTAACCACTGCACCACACTATTTTGCATTATGAGATACACAAAGGTAGGATAACGGGCTTTCCTTTGTGATATCTAGTTCCATTTTGAGAATAATTCTAATATAAAATCCTTTTGCTGTTACCCTGGAATAAGCTTTCCAGGTTCAATATCCACCTTCACACCTGTGTCTCTGATTTCCTGCACTTCGCTTTGTTGCATTAAAACACAGCTTTGGACTCAGTAAGTATAGCTCATTGTCTGTGCTCTTAATCCTAGTACTGGAACAGTCTGCTAGTAAGAAATTGCAATTTCAAATTGTTCTTGGATTTTCCTAGTCTGTCTTTCATGTTTCTCTGTGTATTTTATTTATTTATTTATTTATTTATTTATTTATGAGAATTTTTACCCCACCTTTCTCTTTGGAAAAGGACTCAAGGTGGCTTACATTAATGAGGGACAATATACAGTCCGGTACAATTAAGACATATTCAAGTTTAAGGACAGGGAATTGAGGGACATCTTATAGCATTAGAAGACAACATTAATCGTGTATGGTAGACCATCTAAAAGTTATGAGGGATGGGAACTGACAATTGATAACAGTGTCAATGTAATCCCACAAGGAGAGATACAGTCACAAAGGTATAAATCATTATAAACACAAGTCTGTGTAGCCATGTATGGTAGTCCCTCATTCCAGGAAAGCTTGCCTGAAGAGAAAGGTCATTGCCTGATTCCAGGAAGATAGCAGGGATGGGGCAGTCCTGGCCTCTAGTGGGAAGGAGTTCCTGAGTCTGGGCACAGCAGCTGAGAAGGCCCTTTCATGTGTACCCATGAGACGTACCTGTGAGGGTGGCGGAATGCCATTTAATACATTTGTATTATATTTCTCTTCTAATTAGAAGTCTGACACTTCTCTTCAAAGTGGCAGACTTGATTGTCCTTGCTACTTCATCCTTACCACAACCCATTAAATTAAGACAAGCTAAGAGTGTGTGTTTAGCCCTAAATCCATCCACTAGGTTTCACAACCAAAAGTGGAGATTTAAACCCTAATCTTCTGAGCCCCGAGACAATATTTTTGCCATTGCATCATACTGACTGGCTCCCTCTTGTTTTTCTTGCACACACACCTCTCCTGGTTTGAACTTTCAAGATACTGTAACATGTTTTTCCCCTCAAGGGAGGAGGAGAGAGAAGAAGGAGACAGAAATATATGAATGTATGTGTTGATTAGCATTGTTAATATGGCTATTTTAACGCTTTTTAAAAAGATATATAGAAATAAACAACTGACATAGGATAGACAGGACTGGGGGAAGAAACACCAATTCCTCCCATGGAGGCAGCCATATTATTCTGTTGCCATGGGAACCACAATACAATCTTGTGGCATGTCTTAAGTCGGAAGGATGTCAGAAGACTTTGCTGTTCCTCAGAGCATGCCTGTCTGCACAGGCTGATAGTTCACAACTTCTGTCCTTTTAAAAAAATATCCTATAAGACCTGTTGAGTAGGCTAATAGATTTTCTTTAAAAACCCTGTTTGGAAGGTTGGCTTAGTAGCTGAGGAGATTTACTTGGAACAGCTGTTTGGCAAGATGTCTGGTAGAAGCTTCCAGGTCTTGAATGATGGTAGTGACTGCAATCATCATTATCTAGTACTTTACTCATCTTTAAAAAAAAAAAACTTGAGCTTTTCAGTTCCTGAACTTGGAAATTTACTTTACAAGGCAGTGGCAGCGGATGGGAGTGGTGGGATATTTATTTTATTTATTTTATTTTAGAGAATTTTTACCCCACATTTCTCCTTGGAAAAGAACTCAAGGTGGCTTACAGTAATGAGGGATAATATACAGTCCAGTACAATTAAGACATGTTCAAGTATTGAGAACAAGGAATTTAGGAACATTTTACTTCATTAATAGACAACATTACATTAAAGGTATAAGGTTATAAGTAGTTATAAACACAAAGTCTATGTGATCTTATAGATTAATATAAAAGAGACATACTGTAATGGTAGTCCATCATTCAGGGAAACCTTGCCTGAAGAGAAAGGTCTTTGCCTGTTTCCAGAAGGACAACAGAGAAGAGGCAGTCCTGGCTTCTAGTGGGAGGGAGTTCCATAGTCTGGGCACAGCAGTCGAGAAGGCCCTTTCATGGGTTCCCACAAGACGTACCTGTGAGGGTGGCGGGATGGAGAGAAGGGCCTCTCCTGATTACCTTAACACCTGAGCCTGTTCATACTGTGAGATTTGATCTTTGAAGTAGCTAGGACCCAGGTCATACAGTGCTTTGTAGGTCAAGGTCAGCACCTTGAATTGTGCGGGATAGCTCATTGGCAGCCAGTGGAGCTGTTTTAATAGGGGTGTAATGTGATCTCTGTACCCCACCCTAGTCAGCAGTCTAGGTGCTGCATTTTGGACTCGTTGAAGTTTCCTGAGACTTTTCATCAGTAGTCCCACAAACAGCACATTACAGTAGTCTAACCAGGAGGTCACTAGGGCATGTGTCACTGTGGCCAAAGCTGGTTTCTCAAGAAAGGGGTGTAATTTGCATGCTATCCTTAATTGTGCAAATGCGCTCCTGGCCACAGCTGTGACCTGGGCATCCATGCTCAAGGATGAGTCCAGCAGCACCTCCATCTAGTCCCTGTGTACCTGATTTTTCAATTGGAGGGTGGCCCCATCTAGTACAGGTTGCACCCCTATCCCTTGTTCTACCTTTCAACTGCTCAGGAGCACCTGTGTCTTTTCTGGGTTTAGTTCATCCTCATCCAGTTCATTACTACAGCTAAAAAATTGAGATAGTAACTGCCTTAGAGTCCGTAGGTGATGATAGTAGCTGCCTTAGAGTCCGTAGGTGATGAGAGGTAGAGCTGGTAATCATTGCCATACTGGTGGCATCTAACCCCAAAAGACCTGATAATCTCCCCCAGTGGTTTCATATAGATGTTAAATAACATAGGGGACAGAATAGAACCCTGGGGGACTCCACAGGTCAGCGGCCATGGTGTCGAACATGAATCACCTAACAACGCTTTCTGCGTTTTTTCCTACAAGAAGGACCAGAGCCACTTTAATGCAGTAACACCAATTCCCATTTCAGAGAGATGAGTCAGGAGGATGCCATGGTGTACTCTATAGTGTCAAAAGCAGCTGAGAGGTCTAGCAAAACCAAAAGGGACACAGATCCCCTATCCATTTCCCTCTGTAAGTCATCTACCAATGCAACCAGTGCTGTCTCAGTCCCATAGCCGGGCCTGAAGAGAGATTGAAATGGATCCAGGTAGTTTAACTCATCCAGAAACCTCTGGAGCTTTGAGGCTACAACCTGGTGGTTCTTTAGAGTCAACTTTTTACTTGGCTTTCCCTATTACATTTATCAATTTGAAATGATATGTACATACACACTAGTAAACAGAATAAAAACAAGTACTGTGATAAAATTATGATCTATTAAAAGTATATGAAATGAATAATGTTTTTTTAAAAAAAAACATAATGATATTCATCCAGTATCAGGCCACATCAACAGCATTCCTGCCTCCCACCACAAGGTCTTTCTACGTGGATGTTTAAGGCATCATTTGCATCAAAGCATGTGTGAGATGGGTTGTTCTCCTCCACATTTGCACAAGTTGTCTTCTATAGGGAAGCTCTACAGAAGGGATTTTATCCTTTGATCTTCCCACTACAATTCAGTGCCATGTTTTCTTATTGGCTTGCGAATTCTGATTTGTATAAAATGGGACAAGAAATATGGGTGGCCAATTTTCTACCCCGGGGATGTGCCAGCAGTGGCACTACCCACCCCATACAGAAACCCACAAAGAAAAAAAACCCCGTAAGTGGATAGACATCTGCTCCAAGTTTTGGAAACTGAGTATTTTGGAAAGCTAAATGTTTCAGGAGGCCCCTATGTCTAAGTTTAAGGTACATTTCCACTCCTGTGGGTTCGCAGAACCTGCAATGCTCTTTTCACCCCGGGAGGGGAGAGCAAGGGACAGTCATGCAAGAACAGCCTTGCAGACGTCTCAGCTGACTTTTGGTTTCAGCCAAGATTTGTCATTTGCCTCTGAGTTCAAAACGGAGGCCCTTTTCTTTGGCTTCTCCCTCTTATATAGCAATGTACAGCAGTAGATAGAACAAAACAAAAGTGAAAAAAGAAAGGAGACAAAAGACTAACTACTATATATTTTAATGCGAGCTTTCATGGACAAGCGCACAGTCATGTATCTGTCCCAAATAGAGATGGGGATAAATCAGAAAAATGATGATTAACTTTGATTCACGATTCATCAAGGTCAATGAATCACAAAAATGAATTTATGATTTTTTTCTGATGAATCAACAAATCAATTTGTAATTTTTTTTACTTGAAAATCACTATCAAATGCCCACCAGATATGTACAGACATCAGGTTTGCAGGGAAGCATCCCATGACTCTTTTCTACAAGCCACAGAAGTCTGGTGAGGTTTGGGTTTTGGGTGTCTGAGTTATGTATCCCCAAAGGGTAACCTGCTGAGGAGAATGACACCCCCCCCCCAGGCACCTACGACACCAAGGTTGTAGAAGCTTCTCCCAACTCTCCTCTACAATCCTCCCAGTTTGGTGACAATTGGGTTTCAGATATCTTGGTTGTCCACCCACCCACAAAGTCCTTCCCCCAAAAGTGGCCTTTAGCAATGGCTTGGGGAAATCCAACCCACCAAACTTAGAGGGAGTGTAGAGGAAAGTCAAAGGAAGTTTCTCGACAAGTTTGGTGTCCCTAGGTACCTGGGGGGGGGGGGACTTTACCAGGGGGCTATTTGGGGCTACATAACTTGGACGTCAGAAGTCCAATCTTTCCCCAAACATGGAAGGACTGAAAAGGAGAATCAGGGGAAGGTACACTGAAAATTTGATATTTCTAGGTGCTTAGGGGCCCCAACAAATTGATGCATCAAATACTAAAATGTATCCATTCATATTCATAGGTGTATCCATTCATATGAATACAAATTGATGAAGTAGCAATTTTAAATGAATTTTTTAATTTTTTTTTTTTACTTTGTGCCCATCCATCTCTAGTCCCAAATTCTATAGTAGCAGATATAGTAACCTGAGAATTACTGTCAGGCCATTGTTTAGCCACTAGGTACCTTTTTTTCTTAGTCCTTTTCATATATGGATTCTTTCCTGGGTCACTTATTAGTTTAGGTATTGGGGTGCAGACCCAGAGCTTGGTAGTTTGATTCCCCTAGTTTAGTTTGTTTCCTTGATGGGATGGCCTCAAGAAGTCATTCTTTTCTCCACAAACATGGGGAATCTGTCCAATCCCCTTTTGAAGGCATCCAGGCCAGATGCCATCACCACCTCATGTGGCAGGGAGTTCTACAGACTAACAACACGCTGGGTAAAAAATGTTTTCTTTTGTCTTTTCTCACTCCCAACCCTCAATTTGAGTGGATGTCCCCTGGTTCTGGTATTTTGTGAGAAGGAGAAGAGCATCCCTCTATCCACTTTACTCATGCCCTCAAGTGACCTTGAGGGTATAAAATCTAAATGGTCAGCTTTTAGATTCTTCGAGCCTTGCTCTTCCCTTTGCATAGAGTTAAAAGATGTGCCTTTTTCCAGCTGGATGGACTTTATTTAAGAGGACAAAAAGACCTAAATAAAGAGCAACCATACATCTCTCAAAGATAAGAGGGAACATGGCAACAAAGACTTTCATGCCAGCTGCCATCTCTCTCTCTCTCTCTCTCTCTCTCTCTCTCTCTGTGTGTTTGTGTGTGTGTATGTGTGTGTGTAAGATATGAGCAGGAGATGATGCCGATGCTCAGGATGATAACTTATCCGAAGCTTCTGCTTAGTGTTATTGTTATCATTATTCCCTTTGAGCTCATGCTTGGGTTGCAGTGCATCTTACATTTCTGGATAGATATATGAATGAAGTGTACCTCTCCAAACCATTTGTGTTCAGTGCAATTTCAGTGACAAGCCTTTCCCCCAGCACTTAAGGCATTTTGGGATGAGCATATATAATAAGGCTAATGCATTGAGATGTGTGTGTGTGTGTGTGTGTGTGTGTGTGTGTGTGTGTGTGTGTGT
>JAHTLZ010000225.1:2524360-2544903 GCA_023846285.1 Phrynocephalus versicolor | reverse complement strand
TGTGTGTGTGTGTGTGTGTGTGTGTGTGTGTGTGTGTGTGTGTGTGTGAAGAAAGTCTCACACATGTATACAATACAATAGATTGTCTTGCTAATTTATAAGGTTAAATCAATGGGGCAGTTATACAATGATGTATGATCAGATCTACAGGAAAAGTGATCATCGGCCTATTTTTATCTCCCCTTGAAGGTGCCTGTTTCATTTCTTGATGACACTGAAGGACGTTGTTTGCTAAATACTAGTACCAATTAGTGACAGTGGTTGGGCAGCTGGCCGGGGGGGGGGGGGGAGGCAGAAGCTTGCTAAGCTAATCATAATTGCCTTGCTGTTACCTTGCTGTCTTCCCAGCTCTTTGTTCTGTCCATCTGTTGTCTCTCTCCTCCTTGGCAACCACAAGCTTTGGGGGAAGTGACCTCAGGGGTGCCCACGAGTAGTGGCTAATACAATGGGAGGAGGCTGATCGACTCTCAGATTTATTCAATTACCATTTAGTTCATTACTTCATTATCTCACTTGGGGGGGGGGCAAAATTCTGGAACACCACTTCTACAGGATACTTTTTAGGACCAGGCCTGCAGATATACACATTCCCATATATGCATACATCATGTCTCTCTTTTCCTCTCGATACGCCTTGTTGTTAGAGATGTGTGTGGAGTTGTGCCTCTAACTCTCAAAATCTCTCAGGCAGCAAATCTGCCTGCCTTTATATATAGGTACAGTATATTCATACACAACATTACTCAGAAGTGCTGAAGAAGTTAGAAGCTTAAAGATCTTGCAATATTATTTCAATATTCCTGTTTGTTAGTCATTATGGAGGAGTGGTTAAATGCATGTACTGCAGGTAAATCTGTGCTCATGAGCTGGGGTTCAATCCCAGGTGGCAGGCTCATGGTTGACGCAGCCTTCCATTCTTCTGAGGTTGGTGAAATAAGTACCCAGCTTGCGGGGGGAGGGGGGCAATGTGTAGCCTGCATATTGTAATTCTACTGTAAACTGCCCAGAGACTACTTGAAGTGGTATAGGGCGGTATATAAGCAGAACACTTTGCATTATTATAATTTTTAAGCAAGTTTCTGCATCTTTTCATGATTCAGAAAGGAGACTTGCGAAGAACTGTTTGATGTAGAAGTCCTGCAGAGATCAACTAATCAGACTTTCTATGTCTCTGTGTTTGAGTCTGGGTTGGAGCAGCAACACTTGATGTTTTGCTGCCTGAGGCCAAAGACAGGATGCCCACCCCCTACACACTCCCTTCATTTCCTATCCAGCAGTGAGCTGCCCTGTCAGATCAATTTTCATCCAACATGGGTGACTAGGCAATATCTTTGAAAACAAAATCCTAGGACAGTGATGGCAAATGTTTTAGAGACTGAGTGCCCAAACTGTGATTCAAAACCCACATTTTTTTTTTTGCAAAGTGCCAATATAGCAATTTAACCTGAGTACAGGTGGCTGTGAAGGGGCAATGTTGGGGGCCCACAGAAAGGGCTCCGAGTGCCACCTTTGGCACCCGTGCCATAGGTTTGCCAACAATGTCCTAGGAGGTGGACAAGGACAAATCACAATGTAGAGAGGAGCAGCCATATTTGGCCACTCACATCACAGCGTCCTCCATCACTTTAGGACAGGGGCGCCCAAACTTTTGTAAGGAGGGCCGCCAGGGATCACATCACGCCGATTCTGCGTAACCTTCATTGGTTACCAGTTGCTGTCCGAGCCGAATTCAAAGTGCTTGTTCTGACATACAAAGACCTAAACGACTTAGAACCTAGATACCTGAAGGACCGCCTCCTTCCATACGAACCTACCCGGCAATTAAGACTGAGCCAGGGGGCCCTTTTGAAAGAGCCATCCCTCAAGGAGGTGAGAGGGATGGCCTGTAGACATAGGGCCTTCTCGGCAGCTGTTCCCAAGCTATGGAATGCCCTGCCGATCGAGATCCGCCTGGCGCCAACACTGATTACATTCCAGCACCAGGTAAAAACCTTCCTGTTCCAGAAGGTTTTTAATTGATGTAATATAGATTGTGGGTCCGCTGATGACAATTTTAGAATAATGATTTTAGTGTAAGGTTTTTATTGATGATTTATTGATATTTTACTTTTAACTATTTTAGATTGTTTTATTCTTTGGATTGTAAGCTGCCCTGAGACCTTTGGGTAGTGGGTGGCATATAAGATAAATAAATAAATAAATAAATATTTGGTGGCTGAGAATGTGTCAGGGGCTGGTTGCTCCCTGAACCTGACACCCCACTGCAAGCCCCACCCAATGACCCCTTGTAACCCCACCCACAGGAAGGAAGCCGGGAACCAAGGGAGGGAGGGAGGAAGGTGGAAACCAAGAGAGGAAGGAAGGAAAATGGGGAACAAGGAAGGGAGGGAGGGAGGGAGGTGGGAACCAAGGGAGGGAGGAAAGAAGGAAGGTGGGGACCAAAGGAAGCACAGGGAGCCATGGCCACAGGTCGCCCCTTGGAAGAGGCAATCTGTGCAACCTTGCACCCCCCCAAGTTCCCCAGCGGTGGCAATGGCTCGCCCGCCAGCCCACCCCAAAGCTCCTTGGCGGTGGCAGAGGCCCACTGAGCTGCCCACCCCCACACATTCCCCTGCGGTGCTGGTGGCGGCAGACCACCCATCCGCCCATCTGCCCAAGCTTCCCAGCAGAGCTGGTATTCCCGAGCTTCACAAGGTTCCCAGCAGTGCCAGTGGTGGCGGCCTGCCCACGCACCGAGCTTCACAAGGTTCCTGGTGTTGCCGGTGGCGGCAGCCCGCCCGCGCGCCACCCCCGCGCATGCTCCCAGCCTCACATGGTTATCAGCGGTGCTGGTGGCAGCAGTCCGCGCAATGGCTGGCCGGCCGACCGGCCCAGCCCCACAAGCTTCCCGGTGGTGTCAGTGTTGGCAGAAGATTTTAAAAAAATAAACATGGGGTGAAGAAGGGGGAGGGAGGGGTGGGCCAGCCAGCCGCGGGCCACTCAGAATGGCCTGACGGGCCGGATTTGAGCCCCGGGCCAGACTTTTGGCAGGCCTGCTTTAGGAGGTAGCGGGCTTCCTGTGACAGACAGAACTACGGCCTCTAAAGAGGAATAGTGTTGAGTTTTCAGCAAGGCTAGTCCCACTGAGTTCTGCTGGAACCCAAAAGACCAATAAGGAATCCAACAGGAGAGAGATCCAGGAAAAATACTGATTTTATTGAGCCCAATAAAAAACAGAAGGCGAACGCCCCAACCAGGACAGTGCAGAGATGTTCTGCTCCGAAGACAAAGATGGAGACCATTTTATGCATTCACCTATCCCTCCCCCCAAGGTGCGCGCCTCCCTCGGGGTGGGCAGGGGGCAGTCTTCGGGAATGTCCAATAGGTGCAGTCCAGCGGCTGGTCCAGGGGTGGTCATGGGTGGTCCCGGGGCGTTCCAGATGATCCGGAGCTGGGCACCTGCCCAGGTGTGACTGGCCAAATCTGTCCCTTAATCGGCCATCAGGGGTGTGACAATGGTGAGGAGGAACTGAGTATTGTCCAAGGGTCTGGATAAACATGGGGGAATCAGTGAGTCAATGGGGGGATCAGTGAGTCAATGGGGGAACCAGAGAGTCAATAAGATAAGCCCTGAGGCTGCTAGACAGTTCCTGAGAGGTGTTGAGTTGAAACAGTGAGATGCTTCTAGCTGACGATAATCCAGGATGCAGCTGTGGTGAGACGTGCAGGAACCAAGGATGAGCAATGGAGTCGACTTTTGGAAGATGTAGCCTTTGTGTGGGGTCGTCATGAGATCTGCCTTACCTTGCCATGAGCCGATGCCCAAGATGGTGCAGGTCCAAGAGGCATAGGACAGGATAGGAACTCGTTTAAAGCACACCCAGGGTGAGTGGGGTAGAGGGAAGAGAGCAGGAGAGAGAGAGAGAGTGAAGGGGAGAGAAAGAAGGACAAAGAAGGAAGAGAGGGGGGGCTAAGGCTAGCTGAGGTCAGAGGCCAGGGCCATGATACAGACAAGAGAAGGTAATGGAGGTGAGCTGTGAGAGGAAAAAGGGCATCCCTGGGGTCAGAGGATGGTTGCTTTAAGTCATCCTCTCATGAGCCAAGAGCATGGTGGAAATAAACCATCAGCCCGGGAAGATTCTCCTGGGCTGCGTCTCTGGCTGCTTTAAGGGTAAAAAGATAGTGTCCAGTTTGGCCAAGGAAGGGTTAACCAAATTTGCTAGCAAGGGACTTTGGCTATCCCTCAGTGGAAACCTTTGGAACAGGGAAAATAAGTCTCCAAAGGTTCTCACAAAGAGGGGAAACTCTGTCCGGTTGATTCGGGAGTGCTGGGTGGTCTACCGTCATAGAGGAACCAAGGGGAAGCAAAAGAGAAGGCTACCGCCATAGAGCTGTATTAGCAGTAGAAAGCAGGATTTCCCTGGAACTGAAACTCAGCTAGGAATAGGGACTGAGACCGAGGCTGTGCTTTAACTTAAGCCGGGTCCATGGAGCTGTGAGCCGGGTAGGGGAGGTGAATTCATGCCGCTGGCGCTGCCAGATCTTAGCCGCCTTCCTGGAACTAAAGACCGGTTGCGAATTTGGATTTCCTCGGTCCAAGGGCTTCGGATCTAATCCGTCGTAGTGGTCTATTTACTAATATATCACAATCTCTTCCATGTTAAGCACCCCCTTCCGGCCCATAATTAATAAGATATTGAATGATGAAGGGGGCGCTGGTTGGCTAAAGCGCGCAGGCAGTTACTTTGTTAGCACTCCTGCTGTTTTATGGACTCTCTGCGGAAATGAACTGCCACGGTTATCTTGTATCTTGTGTAAACTGTGAAATTGGTTACAAGCAGCGTTTTCTGCCCACCCAGGCTCCTAGGTCTTGCTAGCAATGCCTCAGCTTGCCAAAGCGGCAGTAGATATGTTTTTCCCGATATCTCGGGAACGGAGTGGAATTTCGGGACCAGGGAAAAAGTGTAGTGCTTATGACGGTGTGTGGCAGGGCTGGGCGGTTCCAGAGAATTCCGGAAGCGCTCCAATTATTAATTATAGCCTCCATTATAACTCTTCAATAGGAATAAAGAGAAATAGCCATGGGGGTTGTCAGCCCTGCATCTGTTGTCCTGAGGAGGGCCAGCCCTAGAACTGAGCATGTAAGCCAGCCTTACCCAAACACTTTCCAGATATCTCTCCCTCAGCCCCACTTCCATCCACAATTTCTGTGAGCACCATAAGGAAAGATATTGGGTGTACCTTTAAAACTTAGGACTAGTCTTCACAAGCTCTTTGGGACAGACTGACATGGGGCAAATAGGGCCACCTTGGGTTGTACTTTATTGTATTTACTCCAAAATAACATTTCTAGACTCCCAGTTCTCTCTTTCTCTCTTCCCACCCTCAGATGACCAGTGCTCTGAAACATGGATTCCTCAGCAACTTTGATAAAAATTAAAAAAAAAAAAACAGTAGGCTTTGCTATTTTGGATATTCAGCATATTGAGTAATTTGACCCTGAGCCAGCTCTGCTATGCTCAGAGGTTAACAACTTTCAAGTACTGTTAGCAGGGCATTTTCATATTTTATGCCATTCCGTTATCAATTCTAAGTTCCCCCCTCACCCCCCAAAAAGTGGGGGGCAGAAAGGGGGGGAAGCCATGCTATATGTACCTGGCTGAATCACCTGGTGAGTTGGGTAGACAGTTGCAGATCTAGAGATCAGGAGGAGTTTAATTTCCCCACTGTGCTTCTCTGTTGAAACACCAGCTAATGACACGATAAATCAGAACTGACTTGATGGCACATGATTATTATTGTACGCAACATGTAAGACAATGAGTCGCTTGTCAAGCACTGCAAAATATAACAACAGTAGGCTATATTTCAAAGGAATATCAAGAAGAAATTTTTTTTTTAACACTGCTCTAAAATATTATTTTTTTGGACTACAACTTCCAGAACCCCCTGGCAAGTCATAAAAATCATGCTGCTTATATAGTGCCTCATAGTGCTTAAAGCAGTGTCTGGGTGGTTGACAATTTCATGATGCAAGCTAGCTATATATCGTCCGTCCCCCTCCCTGCTCCCAGCAAGCTGGTTCCTCAATTAATCAACCTTGGAAGGATGGAAGGCTGAATCAAACTGAGCCCAGGATGGAACTCGGTTTGTGAGCAGAGTCTTTACTGCAGTACTGCGGTCTAACCATTGCACCATGAGGTTCCCATGAACTCTGGTCAGTTTCTGAGGATTAAACCCAAGTGATGACATCTTGGTCTTCCTTCTCAAGCCTGAGATCCTCTGAGACAGTGTAAGTAAGCAGCTGAGGCTGTTTGCTCTGTCAGAATTAGACTGAATCTCAGCCTAAGCACCCTTGGTTCAACCCATGAGGCAAGAAAACATTTGGGATTCAGTTCTTCATGTGGCCTTCCGGCAGCTTCATGTGCCACTTCCCTCAGAAAACTGTTGAGAGAGGTAGAGAACATTTCTGCTCTCTGGTATACAGGGAGAATGAGGAGAGGGAAGTAATAAATAAGAAAGCATTTCTTATGGGAGAAACTAATATGAAAGACAGATGACAAACAATAATCACTGGAAAGAGAGCTTTTAAAAACCTAAACAAGATTAATAACTCTGCCAGTGCTAGTTTGTTATTACATTCTGAGGAATATTATAGCCAAATGAAAGGATTTCTTTCTGTTTCACCCTCCCCAACAAACTAGTGTATTTCCTTTCCTTTCCTTTTTTTTTATTAATACAGAGCTGGACTGTTGTTTAACTTTCATTGAATGAGCCAAAATTGTGGTTTGTACATACAGTATATTTTTCACACACACACACACACACACGCCCATGATTTCGTTTGTACAACTTCCTTTGTCTTTGTAGCATGTGCTGTCTTGGTCACAGCTTCTCTGTTCCAAAGAAAACAGTTCTTAAAAGACCTCTGGTGACCCCAAATAAAGGACAAACACAGGCTAATATTTTATTTTGGAAAAGAAAAAGGCGCAAAGGGAGCCGTGTGCTCCTTGCACAATACAAACGTTGCATCACAATACAGCAATACCTTTATTAGACCGCTAAAAATGAATAAATCCATTGAATATTTGAATGTTTAGTGGTCTAATAAAGGCATCACCTTCTCCTGCCTTTGTATTTAATTCGGAGTTCTTGAGGAGTGAATTTGAATAATGCATCAGAAAAAGAAACCTCAGAGTGCCCTCTAGTGACACACAAAAAGAGGCCGCATGAGTAAAATTTTTGCAGTGGTTGGCTGCTATTATTCATTTCTTTTACGATTGGTGCAAGGAATGCACTGGCGGCCAAAATAACTTCAACAATCCCTTGCTGAGAATGGCCCGCAGGGAATTCTGGAAGACATACTCTGAAGAGGTTAATTTTTCCCCCTCCACCATGGGGCAAACTAAAGAACTAACTGCTCGGAGTACCTATATTTCTGATTTGATAGAGGCAAACATCTTGGGAAAAGAGACAAGTGCATTTTCGGAGGAGGCAGGATGGCTTCTTTTGGCTGGGTGGGAGTCTATTCCCTGTGGAATTCCCTCATGTCCCAGAGGACATGATACAGAGCCATCTGGTCTCTCTTTGCTGCCCATCCAACAGGGCTCATTCTATATTAGAAAGGCTTAGGTGGTTGTGTTGGTTGATATATGCTAGGAGTGTATGGAAGCAAAGTGTCGGAAGAGAGATCTATGGATCCCCCAGACTCTGTCCTGCCCTGCCAAACCAGGCTTCTGCCTTTAGGGCCAATGACAGTCCCATAAGCATTTAACATGGGTGGCAGAAAGGCCCCCGGAGGCCTCAGAAATGATATTCAACTATATGGAAGTGACCTTCGGTAAACCGGAAGTGACTTCCAGTTCACAGGAAAGCCATTTTGGAGCCTCTGGAAGGCCCGGGAAGGCCCTCACAGGCCTATTTGGGGCAGCGCCAGTCCTGGGGTAAGTATGGGAGGTCTGAAACAGGCCTCCCCCCCCCCCTTAGCCCAGGGAGTCTTTTTTCATATACTGCGGTCCTGCGATATAGCGAGACCACAGTATATGAACCTCAAATGGGCGGGGGACCATTGTAGTCTTCATATGTCTGTGAACACTGTAAATAATCCGGGTGAGGTTATCTGGAAGTTGAGTTATGGCAACTGGACTTCTTTTCTTGAGAGATTGAAACGTTTCGCTACTCATCCAAGAAGCAGCATCAGTCTGAGGAAAGTTAGTGTCGAGTCCTCCATTTTATAGTTCACCTTGATTTCACACACACCTGGTCTGAATAGACTTAAAGTTGGACAACGGCCTGAATAGGCTCCTTAGGTGAACAATAGCCTGAACAGGTTCATAGGTGGACCATGACCTGAACAGGCTTTTTAGGTGGACAAAGGCCTGGGGTGGGTGAAAATCCCACCTATGCAACCTTTCCCAACACCCATTAAGTATGAGTCGTTAGCTGTGGCCTTACTGGTAGAGGTGTGAAGTGCTTCTGATTTGTCTTGGGGTTGATGAAAGGGCCGCTTGATAAATAGCAGACAGACTGTGTCCGAGTCCCCCACCTCTGTTGATACTAGAGGCAGTCTTCAGCTTGTTTGAATTGGTTGGTTTGCATTATGGAACACAACATGATGGAGCGTCTGCCAATATCCTAGGCATCTGGCACCTCATAAGAGTGGCACACAAAAAGGTGACACATTTATACCTCATATGAATGTACTAATTTAGATTCTCTTGTGATGGGCCCTAACTTCAGAATCAACTTAAAATGACCCTAAACTAGGGCTTTCAAGGTATGTGAGATGCAGTATTTAAGGACTCATTTTATCACTGTCATTCCCCTGACCCCGGTGAATTCCCATGGCTGAGAGAGAATTCAAACCTCATTTCTTAGGACTTCAGAATCCCCCTCATGAGTCTTATTCTGTCACCACCCACCACACAACACTGGATATCCCCAGTAATTCATATAGACACTTGCTACAGTTCAACTAAACTACAGTCCATCTCACAATAGCACAGACGACAACTTAACTGCAGTCAAGGCCCAAATCATTGCCTGAGTTTAATCCAAATGGTCTCAGGTAGCTGGCTCAAGGTGAACTCAGCCTTCTATCCTTCCAAGGTTGGTAAATTGAATACCCAGCTTGCTTATTTTACTGCCCAGGTCCAGCTTCTATATCCTTTCTCTTCACAGTCTTCAGATTCATAAGGCACTTCTCAAACAGAGGATGTTCCACTGACAGCCTATCAAACAAAGCCTGTTAAATAAGATACCTGGCTGTCCTTCTTTTCATTGACTTCCTTTCAATTTTTTGTCCGCACCCTCACCCCCAAGTATCTTTGCCTATCTCTATTCGCTTCCGGCCTGAATGACATATACAATTACAGGAAGCATGACTCTGGCCTGGGACAGATCAGATGGACCATTCTCTCTTAGTAGATGTGGGCTTTTCTGGTGCAAGGGGAACTATCCCTTTCATTCCTAGGAACTTGAAGAGGTTCTTCCTCTTTTTTACTGCAACTCCCAGAGTCCTCTGTTAATGTGCTTTCAAGTCAGAACTAACTTATAGCAACCCTAACAAGGTAAGGGAGATATTTAAGGAGGGGTTTTACGAGTTGCACTTCCCCAATGAACTTCCATGGCTGAGTGAAGATTTGCACCCAGGCCTCCTGTGTCCTAATTCATTGCTCTATCCACTACATCACACTGGGTCTCCTAAAACACAGTAGCACATATGTTCTTACCTGTTAGACACTCATTTCTAGAGTATTCCTTCCTTCCAATAATCACAAGTTCAGCATTAATCTACTGCATCCTGCCATTAAGAAATATGAATACTTCATCAAGGGGTGGAAGAAGTGCCCTTGCCAACTAGATGGGAAGTGTGTGTATTATTGGCTTGCTTCAGAAGATGGTTGTTCCACAGGAATTCTTCCTGGTACTGATCTAGGAATACATCAAGAATACATACTAGAACAGAACCATAGAATAGTGGAGTTGGAAGAGGTGTGTAAGTCCATTGGGTCCAACCTCACGCTCAAGGCAGGAATCTGAATCAAAGTAAATCTAATGTGTGTGTGTGTTGCGTTGTTACAATTGTGACCGACTCCTTGTGACCCCATGTCCATGGAGTTTTCTTGACAGGAATACTGGAGTGGTTTGCCAGTTCCTACTCCAGGCGCCTACAGCACCTGGTATTCCCTGGTGGTCTCCCATCCAAGTACTAACCAGGGCCGACCCTGCTTAGCTTCCGAAATCAGGCGAGATCGGATGTGCTTAGGGCATCTAGGCAGCTGTAGATCTAATAGAGGGTTGTCTAATTTCCCATTGAACGCCTCCTGCATCAGAGTACTCACCACCTCCTGAGGTCATCGGTTCCATTGTCACACTGCTCTAACAGTTAAGAAATTTTTCATGATATTCAGCCAAACTCTCGCTGATTATCAGGGGAAACTTATCTGCATGTTGGTGGAAGAAAGAAAGTCTGCTTCCTTACAACTTTTTAAAAGTGCCGTAGTCTGCTCTTATGTGAAGCACCTTGATGAAACAGGGTCAAGCAACTTGAAACAAAACTTGGGGATCCTTCTAGGAACTTTGGGTTTTATCAGCGATGTTTTGATGAGCTAGAAATAAATGTCATGATGAAGCATTTCCCGGAACCCTGGCATTATTAATATTAAACAGCATACAATGAAAGCATTCAGAGCTGCTCCTTGGCAAGGCTTCCAGCTTTGGGAAGCAAAGATATTGTTCGCCCTTGTGTTCAACGCTGGGGCAAGAAATAGACCACAGCAGCCAAGCTTCAGTCTAGGCAGCCTTCATTTATTCTGAGGATAAAGGCATCTGAATGAATGGGGGATTCTGAAGTCCTAAGAAATGCAAAGCTGCCGCAACAACAAAGACGGGTGTATAATGACATTTATAAACCTTGTGACATACATATTCCATCTTTCCCGCTAGGTCCAAACCATACAGAGTTCAAACATAGGCAGTTAAGTTAGAATATTTTTTTTTATAAAACCGAACTCCAAACCCCAGGGAGATGCATCTTTTGTAAACTTCTGGACTTATTGAAGTCCTTGAGAATGTTTTTACCAGGTCCTACCAGAGTACAAAAAAGTTCAACAAATAAAGAGTGCTTTTCCTCCCACCTCTTTCCTGCCCAAAAGTCAAGCTGAGCCCCTAAGCCAGTGGTGGCGAACCTTCGGCAATCCAGATGTTTTGGACCACAACTCCCAGAATTCCAAGCCTGTATTGCCAGTGACAGAGGACTGTGTGAGTTGTGGTCCAAAACATCTGGAGTGCCGAAGATTCGCCACCACTGCCCTAAGCTCTTGAACACCTAAGCAGCAACCAGGTAGGTTGGTTGAGTCTCTCTCTCTCTCTCTCTCTGCAGTTTTTTGTGACTTGCCCAGTTCACTGACCTCAAGGCATAAAATATTGATACCATTCGGAGTAATTATTACAGCTCACGAGAAATAGCCCAGAATGGCTGGCAAATCTTTTCTTTAATGGATAATGTTCAGAGAGCTTTCTGCAATGTTTAGAAGAGAAAGGACATCACGAATTGGAAAAAATTGTGCCTGTTTGAACTCCAACTCCTAGAAGCCACCATAATGGCTGGCAATTCTGACCACAGTATCAATGGGGGATCAGTCTCGAGCGCTGAAAATGCTGAAAAAATGTGAAATTATCAAACATCATTATTCATTGCATGGTCTCTGGCTCCCTCTTGTGGGCAGTTCTGGTAACCATAGCATGGAAACACATCTGCACATTCCTGGGTTTTATTATATAGTATTTTCAGCCAGCTGATACATGAATCAGCAGATCCTGATCCTGGGGAAAGGGGGATGTCTCTTGCTATAGTCTGCAAAAAGTAATTATTCTAAGATCTTTGGCAGAGGTCAAGAGTTTTCTTTCGCAGCTAAGAAGGTACTAAATTTTTATGTGCATAAGAGAGAAGCAGACCCAGTACATGGAGTGGAAGAGAGATGTTTGGATGTAGAAATAGCTGAGGGATAAATTACAAGTTATAGTTAGTCCAGAATTAAAAGCAAAAATGTGTTGGTGTTCCAGAGACGTGATTTAGGGAGACATTCATGACTGAGCAATCATACTCAAAAGTATGTGCTTGCTCCTGTGACCATCCACAAAACAAGCAAGTTAAATAGCAATAGCAGGTGTGAAAAGCTTCTGCTGTAGCAATCAGACATTCTCAGCACTTCTCTTTTCTAATGACATGTTATCTCTAATGTATATTTTGGCCCTGAAGGTTAGATGTGAGTTGGAGGTATCTTATTGCCCTGCAGACATGTATCTCAGAAGGGAAACAAAATTAACCGTGTATTCCAAATCAGTTGCTGTCATTGCTACATGCTGTCAAGTTGCCTCGAATTCACAGCAACCTTATGAATTTGAGACCCCCAAATCTGTACAAGAGTGCAATTCCTATGTGTAGATAGAGATGGAAGAGAGTGCAACCAGCAGGAAGGGAAAAATCGAAAGACACCAGCACGGACTGGAAACAAACAAACAAAATTTAGTCTGTAGTTCTGCTTATTGAAAGAACCAGAACTGTTATTTCTTCCATGTGGAAAGGTAGAGTATATTCCATTTTCTCGCAATGTTGCATTCCCAGAGACATGTTCTCTTGCACTGGCTGTGCCAGTGTGAGACTCCAGTTGCCAATAAAGTAGGCTTCTTTTTTGAAATGAAAAGTTTGTCTAGCATCAACATTGGTCACCCAAATAGAAGTACAGAGGCTTAGATGCAAGGCTGCAACTAGCGGGGAGTGGGTGGTTGTGTGCCCCAGGTGCTGTGCTGGGTAGGGGATGCCAAAATTACAAAATACCATTTGTACTTTGTAGTATCCCACAGCCCCTTCTCTCTCTCTCTCTCTCTCTCTCTCTCTCTCTGTTTGTGTTTGTGTTTGTCTCTGTGTGTGTATGTGTGTGTGCAGATTCCATGTTTGACATAGACCTGCTTAGATGCATGTTACGGATCACCTGCCAAACCATGACAGTAGAGTATTAATCTGGAGTTTTGATCGGTGTCATTAGCTCTGCTGGCTGGATGTGCAGCGTCTTAAGTATATCTGCCTGGCACAGGGTCAGCTTTCCCACATGAGCAATGCAAGGACTGCATTGTCTTCCAACCCGCTCCTATCAAGAAATGAGACCTGACATTTGTAGCTCCATGGCAGAGTTCAATTTTTAGTGCTGTTGAACCCAAGTGTTATGCCTGGCGTGGTGTCAGCCAGCCCTCTCCACAGCTGCCCTGCCTGTGTCCTTCCTTCACATTCATCCCATAAGTCACTATTCCTAGCTTCCTTCCTGCCTCTCCAGCTACATTCCATGTTTGTCTTTCTTTCCTCTGGGTCCTTGACCTGGAAATGGATTATGTGTTGGGAGTTTTGGAGTCACCGCGTTCAAATGAAGTAAGCTGAAAAGGTCTCCTTTCCGGGGTGTTCTTTCAGGTACTCAGATAGCTGGCTTTCTCGACAGGCCCCTTTTGTTTTTCAAAGTCTTTTGTGGACTCCATCACTGTACTTCTGGAAGGAGAGGAGGGGGAATAATGTTTTGCTTCAGCCGCACTTGACGTCCATGAATCTTCCCCTAAGCTGCAACTGGCTGAAATGGTTAGAGAGAACATCAATCAGACCCCATCTGGAGCCCCGTGGCACAGTGGTTAAGTGCCTGTACTGCATGTAAAACTGTGCTCACGACCTGGGGTTCGATCCCAGGTAGCAGGCTCAGGGTTGACTCAGCCTTCCATCCTTCCGAGGTGGGTAAAATGAGTACCCAGCTTGCTGGGGGGCAATAAGTAGCCTGCATGCTGTAATTAAAACTATAAACCGCCCAGAGACTACTTTGAAGTGGTATGGGGTGGTATATAAGCAGAATACTTTGCTTTACTGTGTCTAGTTCTGTGCACCTCAATTAAAAAAGGATGTTGACAATCTTGAATGGGTCCAGAGGAGGGCAACCGGGATGATTGAGGGTCTGGAGGAAATGTCTTACGAGAAGCGGCTTAGGGAGCTGGGGATGTTTAGCCTTACAAAAAGAAGACTGAGAGGGGATATGATAGCTATGTTTAATTATTTGAGATGATGTCACATTGAAGAAGGGGCTGTTTTGTTTTCCATGGCTTCAGAGACTAGGACATGGGGCAATGGTACGGCACCACTGGAGAAGAGCAGGAAAAGAGATTCAATCTAAACATTAGGAAGAATTTCATGACAGTTAGAGTTGTTCAGCAATGGAATATGCTGCCACGGAGGGTGGTGGAGTCTCCTTCTTTGGAGGTTTTAAAGCAGAGGCTGGATGGCCATCTGTTGGAAATATTGTGATGGGGTTCCTGCATGGCAGGGGGTTGGACTGGATGGCCCTTGAGGTCTCTTCCAACTCTATGATTCTATGATTCTATGAAAGGGTGGCCTTAGCAGTGGTGGTGGAGCGATGGGGGAAGCATTGGTTTCCCTGCTATATACACAACTCAAAGCTGGGGCAAGTAGGGGTAGACTGGATTTTCTTTTTTAAGATGAAGGTTTTGGGAGACTCCTGCCAGGCTTGGAAACCTGTGATCCTCCACATGTGGTTGAATGACAGCTCCCATAAGCCTTTACCAGCCTGGCCAATGGTGGGACACTATCAACATCAGGATCACTACAGTTCTCTATCCAAGGGGTTTCTTGAAGCCTCCACCACCCACTATGTTAGCCAGGAGTTGTAGTGGAAGAACATTTGGGAACTCAGGATTGGGAGCCATTGCTCTACTCCAGTGGTGGCAAACCTTAGGCTCTCCAGATGTTTTGGACCACAACTCCCAGAATTCCGAGCCTAGACTGCCAATGACAAAGGACTGTGGGAGTTGTGGTCCAAAACATCTAAAGTGCCAAAGGTTCGTCGCAACTGCTCTAGTCCAATATCTTTCTCTCCTCTGCATGATGGTTGCATCTTGTCATTAATACACCCAGAGTATGGAAAGCCAGTTTTTAAAAAGAACCTTTGGCTTGTTAATGTTCCAAAAACAATTCATTGGCATTACTTGTTAGTAGTTACAGCTAGTAGAGAATAGCTTGTAGGGGTAGCCTGTTGTGCTGACATTACTTGTTACCTTTGATTATCTTTTAAAACATTTTTAAGGTACATTGAGGAATGGCATAAAATGTAAAAAAACAAATTATGTTAATATCTTTCTCGTAAAGTAATTTTTAAACACCTCTAGACCCTACTACTCATTGCACCAAAAGGTAAAAGCATTTAAATAGTTCTGTTAATTTTGAAATGTAAGTTTGTACACAAGTTACTTACAATACTTTAACTCCAAACCTGAAGAACGTTTCATGTTAAATGCAAGTCTGTATTCTTCTCCAATTGACCCTCCTATTGCCAATCCATATGGTAACTGTTGCTGTGAGTTTCTGAGGGCAGAAATAGAAAAAAAAACTGTTAGCTTTGCAATTAGAAAGTGATAAAACCTTATCACTCTGGAGACCTATTCTTCACAGCTGCCCCTTCTGCACAATCAAGAAACAAACAATGCCTAGTTTGGGATTTGAGTCATGGCAAATGAAATCATTTTCTCATGGGATCATGTTTTTGTATTTTGTATATGTTTGTAAACTGCCCAGAGTAGCTTTTTTGCTAGATGGTCGCAGTATATAAATCAAATAAATAAATAAATAAATAAATAAAATCAAAATGTTTTGCTAACTAAGTCTACCGCTTATCACGCTGCCCTTTCATCAGTCCCCAGAGAAATCAGAAGCATTTACACCACCACCAGGAAGGCCACAGGTACTTAATGGAGGTTAGAAAGGGTTGGATAGGTGGAGCTTTCACATACCCCAGGCCACTGTGCATCTAACAAGCCTGTTCAGGCAATTGTCCACCTAATGAGACTATTCAGACCAGGGGTGTGTGAAACTTTTCAGGATAAGGTGGGATAGGATGGCCGCTGTCTATCTGGCACAGAGGGGGAGTTTAACTCTTTCCTCCCCAGTTGTAGTCCTCCAAAATTTGCTCAACCAAAGGTTTTACTTACATTGAGGGGAATACCTCCCCTTCCACCGCAAATACGCTCTCTACCCAAGGTCTAGCTTTTTCATCAAGTTGTTCCCTGCACACCCATTTGTACTTTTCTGTTTAAGTTTGGCATTGTCAGTTCTTAGTCCCTTCGGAGAGGTTGGCACAGGCAAGGAAGGTTAACTGCAGACACGGCTTGATTTGATACGAGGGCAGATTCCCAGGTGCAGTGGTTCAGGTTTATGTCTCTCTTGATCCCAACACGACAGCTGCAATGACTGGTCTGTTTGGGGACTGGCTCGCTTGACTGACAGCTTCCAGCCATTTTGCTAATGACACCACTCTCCATTTTCCCAATGTGCTCCCTGGGTTCCTGCTGACAAAAGTGTTGCTTTGAACGTCCCTCGTGCTGAATTTTACATCTCCGCCAGCTTAAACGTCAGTCTCGCTCTTGGTCCCGCTGTGTGTCACACACTTCCCTCCAAGATAGGCAAGGTGAGATTTAGCTATCGTGAAGGTTCAAAATATAGAGGGATTTGACACAGGAGATGCGGAGATATAGCAGATGCGGAATGAAGGCATGAAAATTAATTTGCCCGCCAATAACAATACATGCATGCTATTTTACATCACTTTAATTTTCATTTTCATTTACTTTTATTACTCTATTTCTATTTATTGTCTTATATTAATTATTTGTGTTTATTTTCCACTATATTGTACTTGCTAATTGCTGTTAACCACCCAAAGTGGCCTCACTGCCAGATGGATGGTATAAAAATCCAATAAATAAATAAATGAATAAATAAAAGCAAAGTGGAGACTTCTGAAGGGATGTTGTTTGTTCTCTATTTTTATTTATTTATTTATTTATTTATTTATTTATTTATTTATTTATTTAAATACTTATATACTGCCTGTCTTCCGGAGGAACTCCGGGCAGTTTACAACAATAACTATAACAATAATACCAAAATCAATAAAACAAAGAAACAAAAATAATGATGAGTAAACAAAGAAACAGGGAAAAACAACCTTATTTTTAAACAGCATGGTGAAGCCATCTCTGTCATCACTGACCCATTGCAAAGACCAATTACTCATCAGCCAGCATTTGCGATAGGAGGCTGCCCAGAATCAGAGCTATTCCACACATTAGACATATTAGAAGAAACCTACTGTGTAAGGCTGCTGTCACACTGGCATTTTGAATTGATTTCAGTTTAGACTTTTTTAAAAATCCAATTCATGTGTGACTTAAACAACTGGCATGGTTCAAATGCACTGAATGGAAGTGTGTGTGTGTGTGTGTGTGTGTATTGTGTCATTACAGTCGTGACGGACTCTTCGTGACTCCATGTCCATGGAGTTTTCTTGGCAGGAGTACTGGAGTGGCTTGCCAGTTCCTACTCCAGGCGCCTACAGCACCCGGTATTCCCTGGTGGTCTCCCATCCATGTACTAACCATGGCCGACCGTGCTTAGCTTCCGAAATCAGGCAAGATCGGATGTGCTTAGGGCATCTCGGCAGCTATGGCTGTTATTATTGGATAGTAATTAATACTAATAAATACTGTAGATTTATTTCTGGGGATTTAAGTCATTTTTGGCATCTACACAACTGTGTGGCCATGGCTTTCAAACCAAAGTATTTTTAAAAGCCCCTGTCTTCCAACTAGAAAAAAAAAACAGTTGCAGCCCAGATACCCTCATTTTACCCTTTTGCTGTGTGAACGATGAGATCTAAATTGATGTCAGTGATGCTTAAAGGCGGCTCTTGTCTCCAGTGTAACCACAACCTTAGCCAAAAAGCTCCTGTGGCCAAACAGAAGCCTCTGGGAAGATCAAAGGGGTGAATGGTGATGACACCAGGGATGATGAATCTCTTCTTGGGTCCTTATTGTATTTTTAACAATGTAAGCTGTCTCGAGTCCTTTTAAGGAGAAAGCAGCGTAAAATATTATGAATGAATGAATGATGAATGAATCAATCAATTAATCAACCAGTCAGTCAGTCAGTTGATCAATTGATTGAGCAATTGAGTGGTCAGTCAGTCAGTCAGTCAGTCAATCCAAACTTTACAGGAGTTCTCCAAGGTGCTGAAAAGTCTCAAATTCCCCTTGGACTGGTTCTTTAAAGTTCAGGCAGAGAGCCACCACGGCATTACTTCTTCTTCTTCAAATGCCATGTCCTCGTATAATGTTGGGGAACCGTAGCATGATCTGGTTTTTATCCAAAGCTATGTTAAATTAGAGAAGCTGTGTTCACTGAGAACCAATGATGAAAATTCTTAAGCCAGAATGTTCTTCTGCACCCTGGGCCACTCTTCCCATCTATTTTTCCTCAAACGATAACTTGCAGCGATGGTATTTCTTGACTGCCCAATGAAATCAGAGCCACCAGGGTATGGCTGCACATTGAGAACAAGTGCAACTCTTCTCACTGCTAGTATCTCCCCTCCACCACCACCCCTGGCCCACTTGCCTCTGATATTAGAGACAATAAATATCTGTCATGACTACTGGCCATTAATAGCCAAGATGCTAATTTTATGCAAGACAATATAAGACCACAAATCTGAAATCAGGATGACTACATGCGACAACTAAGTACAGAGTGTGGTGCTTACCCCTTGGTGATGAATAATTCATGAGAAGTGTCTGTATTGATTTGTTGGTTGTTGACCAATGGGAGAGTCTGGGGAGTGGCCTGAGGGGATTTAAGGTTCAGCTCAGCACTGAATCAGTCAGATAGGGAATGACACTGTCTAAGAAAAGGTCAGATAGAGACCTGTGCTCACTGAGAAAAGATAGATAGGGTCTGACTGTGAGACTTATACTTACTAGAGAGAGAAGAGACAGGATTTAGAACTTCTGTGAGGAAAACTAAGTGACGAGTGTCCGCAAACTTAAGAACTGGGTGTGCAAGCGATCAGCGTAGCCTGTAACATAACTTTAGTGCAATTGAGTTGTATTCCTCCTGTTGTTTGCACCTAAACATGTTACCTTTGATGCTTTTAATTCTACTTTGTAATAAATAATTGTTTAAGCTTATTCAATTTAAAATAAGTCTGAAAGCATTAATTTACTAGCGAAGATAGTTGGTGGCAGCGAAAGAGAAAAATTAGAAGTGGTGCTTGTCAATAGCCTATGAAAGGGCCAGGGGCATAGCACGGGAACGCTACACAGAGCACTTCAGCCTCCGGGATATGTCGTTACCGTAACTTTTGTAGAATAAAATAACTATGAGGAACGTGAAAGAGAGAAAAGACGAAGCATGCTACATCCACAATTTCAATCATGCATCAAAAGAGTCAAAAAAGGACTAGAGACGGGTACAAATTGCTCTTTGGTGCTTTGGATCAGTTCAGTGCTGCACCTGCATAGGTGTTCCTTGGGTGCCATACAGTCCCTGAGCGATGCACACTTCCTTCCCTGCCTCCTCAGCATGACAGCCCACTCCCCAGTTGCTGTGTGTGCCTCCCTCCTCTGCCGTAGATGAGGAATCGGAGCTGGGAAGCCAGCTGCACTGCCCAGTGCTTTATTTAAAGGGGGTTGGAGGAGTTTGTGGGGAGCAACATGGGAACCCAGTCCCTTGGTATTCTGTTGATGTCAAATGTTCAGTCTTCATTTTCAAGGGGGGAAATTTACATGCTACTATCAGGGTAGAAGAAAGGTGAGAAATACATTAAACCATTAAAGGTAACTGCGAGGTCTTCAGATTACTGCAAAACCCTTCAAGTGGGTTGAGCCAGTTAAGTGCTCTTAGATCCCAAGGTAGCCACAAACTTCATAATTAGAGAAAACATAACAGTGAAAAGCCTTTTCATAAAAGCCACAAGAGGGAGCTAAAAGTAAATTAAACTTTTGTTCCTGCATTTTTCAACTTATGCTAAGAGACCAAAGAGCCAAGACAGCCCCCTGCCCAACAGGACATAAATTAGTGTAGACTTGCAGAGTGTGTGTTACAGAAACTTGCATTTAAATGGGGTGGGCCACAGCAACAATAGTGTGAAAGAACATTCATGTATGTTTGGATGAGACCTCAGGAAGACATTAATGTATAGGTGGAATAGCAGGAGACATATACAGCTCAGGACCAGGCTATCTAAGAGACCGCCTACTTCCATATAATCCGGTCCGCCCCCTTCGGTCATCGGAGAAGGCCCTTTTATGAGTACCACCACCCAAGGAAGTACAAGGGGCAGCAACAAGAAATAGGGCCTTCTCAGTAGTGGCACTGACACTATGGAATTCCATCCCCTTTGAGTTAAGAACTGCCTCCTCCCTTGAAATATTCAAGCAAGGCCTTAAGCCTTCTGAGCCTCCACGCTTTACAAATTTTTATAACATCTTAGTTATTGGCTGAGGAGCCTTTTAAACTCTGCTGCAGCTACTGTTTTTAATCTTGTTTTTTATTGTATTATATTGTATAGTCTGTGAAGATTCTCAGTCATCCAGGTGCGTTTATCTGGGAGTTGAGTCATGGCTACTGGACTTCTTTTTTTGAGAGATAGAAACGTTTCGCTGTTCATCCAAACAGCTTCATC
>JAHTLZ010000225.1:2500324-2519886 GCA_023846285.1 Phrynocephalus versicolor | reverse complement strand
AGATAGATAGATAGATAGATAGATAGATAGATAGATAGATAGATAGAATGGTACCTTGCACAAAGGAACCAATTTGCCCCAAATGAAACTATGTTAAGCAAATTCTCCTCTACACAAATTTCCATTGGAGTGCATCGAAAACAGAGCAATCCTATTTCTGTGTTGCACGGATGTTCCCATAGGCGACCACGTTGAGCCAATTTCCCCTATCACCAGAACTTTTATTTTGTACAAATTTTAATGTTACACTAGCTGTTTGTTACACAAGGGTCCACTATAGATGGATAGATAGGTAGGCAGAGAGCAAGGGAGAGTGAGAGAGAGAGAAAGAGAGAGAGAGGAGGTGAAGAAGCCTCACCTTCCCTTTTTGGATTGGAGCTGAATGATTTTTCCTCTATAGGAGGGGAAAATCATTCAAGCTCCACATGTGCTTGGGCAGGGGGTTTGGATATTTTCAGAATGACCAGGTCCACATACTTTTGCTAGAGCCTCCTTGTAAGGAGGCCTCCCCTGGATTCAGTAATATGGACCCAAGGGGCAAGGAGGTTAGTTTATGTACATAAGTAGCCCCAGGGACCTGGCAGAAAAATATTGTCTTATGTGTGTGGGGGGGTGTCCCCACGTGAAGGTGCCTGGGTTTCCTGAAAATAGGGGCTTTTTTGGCATTCTGACCGTCTGGTCAGTTCTAAAGATAGAGGTGAGTCTCCCCAAGGGGCTAGCATTTGAATTCACTTGGGGCTGAGATAGGAGGATGGAGAAGGCTGGTGCTCTACTAGCACCCCCATCTAGAGATGATGGGGATGGGATCGGCTGGTGATGGGTCAGCCATGTGGCTGGCACAGGAGAGGGTCAGATGGAGAAAACCTTTCCCCCTCCAAACAGGATCTATTAGGTGGTTGGGCTTGCATTTGGTGGTGCTAAGGATGCAAGTTTTCCCAACCCTTGACAAACTGGGGTTTTGAGGCTGCCTTGCCGGCAATGCCTGCCTCTCTGCCCAGATTGTAAAAAAAAAAAATAATCCCCTCCCGTGGCCATCGGGAAAGGCTCTGGCCAAGGTGGTATAAAAGCCAAACGTCTCTGCATAATTTTCCTAGGATTTTTTCTGTTTTTTTTTTTTTCCTTTTTCTTGTTTACATTTGGTCTCTGGATCCACCCCGGCAGGAAAGTGGTCCAGGGCACATTTAAGAGGGGTCTTAGTGGCCCCAGTGGAGGAGAGTTCATTTCCCATGTTCAACGCAATGACTTGGTTCCCAACACAAATTAAATTGACCAGGGGGGAGTTTTTCAGCGTAGCCCTAGCTTTTCCCTAGCTTAGGATCGTACACTGGGAATTCGTCAATTCCCTCCCCTAATTCAAGGTCCTTATCCTGCCCCCAACCGCACGGATTCTGCTGCCTCAGAACCCTCCACCCCAATCTAGGTCCAACCTAGTGCTTGGGGACACACTCAGAGTCTGGGAATACCACCACCCCCAAACTCACAGGCTCTTTCGCTCGGGCAAAACAGGTTCGCCCCCCCCACACACACACCACTCAGATTCCAGGACGTTCCGCGCTTCCAAAGCGCCAATTCTCACCAAGTCCAGTGCCTCAGGTCCTGCTCCAAGCCTTGACCTCTTCTCAGGTTCCGCTCAGGTCCTGGCTCCAAGCCTTGACTTCTTCAGCACCTCAGGTTCCGCGTTGAACTCTCCCTCCTCCAATAAAAACCCTAACAAATAGGATGTCTCTCACCCTTCGTTCGGAGCTGGGAAAAGGGTCTGCCAGGTGAAGTTCAACTGCCCTCTCTCCAGCAAGAGGCTGGTGGCGCCAGAGGGGGTGGCTGAACAACTCCCAGTTTCGCCTTTCAGCTGCTAGGAAGGGCAGCTCCCAAAAACGGGGCTAAAATAATTTGATGCAGCCCCTGGAGAGTTCAGGGAGATAAGCTCCTTCCTGGCCCACCCAGGGACGCCAATATGTTGGGTTTAAAATAAGGGTAAAATTATTTTCCAGTCAGGCTAGTCCTGCTGAGTTCCGCTGGACCCCCAGTTGCCAATAAAAGTCCAGAGAGAGAGAGATCCTGAGACAGATACTGTGTTTATTAGGCCTAATAAAGAACAGCAGGTCAGCATCCAGCCAGAGACAGAGCAAAGATGTCTGACACCCCGCACATGGAAAACCCCAACTTTATAGATTACTACCCCCTTTCTCCCTCCAGGCGGTACCAAGCTAGAGATTGGCTGAGGGAAGTTTGAATTGTCCAATTAGGATGATCCGGGGTTGGCCAGGGGTGGCTCTGGGCAGTCCCTGGCAGGCTGGAGTTGGGGGTCCATGCAGATGTTAATGAGCCCAGGTGTTCCCTGATTAGGCCATCTGGGGAGACACAATGGAAGGGGGGAACAAGACTTTGTTTGCTGAGCCTAGGTGCATTGCAGGGATTTGAAAGTCAATAGGGGGTCGAGGAGCAGGATCAGGTGAGACAGGAAAACCAGCAGGATTATGCAGAGGAGTTTCGCCAGTCCTTTGTGAATCCAGGGAGGAGATAATAGAAAATCCTCTCAGGCGGAGATAACATCTAGATGGGTGCAACAGAGATGTTGACCTTTGGGAAAACAGCAAGAGACGAACGTGCTGGAGATCTGGGATGTGATGGAGATCTGGATGCTTCTGCCAGCCTTGCAAAGTTGCCATCTTCCTCCAATTCTTCTTGCCTCAGATGGTAGTGCAGGGACCAGTGAATAGTGAATAGGACAGGCACACGTGTAAACATGCCAGGGTAGAGGGAAGGTTGGAAAATAGGAAAAGGATAGGAAGAGGGCAAATGAAAAGGAGAGAAGAGGGGAAGAGAGGGGAGGGGGTAGCAGAGGAGGAGGGGGGTTGCCCACTCTGAGGCTTGTGTCAGGCATGGGCAGTGGGACTGGGTTCTTGAGGGGAGCCCCTTGACCCATGAGAATGAGGTTGGCAATTCTCCTTCCCAGCCAGGGCAGATCCCTCAACCCAGGATCCATTGGCCAGGGTCTTGCCTCTGGCTGTGGTTTTGGTGGGATTGAAAGATGGGCATGGGGGGGGGGGGGTTAAAGGACAGTTCCCAGTTCTATAATTCTATGCTTGCTCATCAGGGAACCAAGCAGTTTGAAATGGTTTTGCCATGTGGCAGGCTGACGGTCCTTGATTTGAAATGGAGGTCACTCCCCAACATGGAGGCAGCGTGCACCCTTGTCCAGGCCTTGATATACGTGAAGGGGGAAGGAATTGGGGGAATGGAGGGGTAAACCTTTATTTGGGGAATTGAGAGAGAGAGAGAGGAGAAGAAGAAGAAGAAAGGAAGGGAGGGAAGGAGGAAAAACTTCTTGGTGCCTTTTTGGCTGTTTAGGGAACGATGCAGTGATGAGAGGGGGTTAATATGAGATGATCCCCCATCCACCCCCAAGTGTGCCAAGGTCTGATCTACTGAGGAGTAAGGGGTTGCCCCATTCCCTCTACTTTCCTGAGGCTCGGGGGGGGAGGTACATGTCCAAGGGAAACAAAGTATTGAATCCACTGTCAATCACCCCCATCTTTTGTTACCAAGCCCCTTAGCTTGTAGGGAAAGAAACTGGGGCTTCTCAGCCATTTCTTTTGCCCGATATGGACCAGGTTTGTTTGCATTGTGCTTGTGATGATGTCAAGGATTGCAGCCGGATGTGGGGGTTTAATTTTGTCTTTGCCTAATTGACGTGTGCTCATAGGAGCGGGTGCGGGTCTGCCTCCGCAGACACGTGTCTGTTCCCAATTCACACACACACATGTGTTTGTTTTCTTTTCTGTGTCCTCTACAATACCTCCTAACTGTTAGAGCAGTACACCAATGGAACCAATTACCTCAGGAGGCGGTGAGTGCTCCAATACTGGAGGCATCCAAGAGAAATTTAGACAACCACCTGGCAGATAGCCTTTGTTATGTATTCCTGCATGGAGCAGGGAGTTGGACTCGATTACCTTATAGGCCCCTTCCGACTTCACGGTTTTATGATTCTAAATGATTATATGAATATCTTCCACCAGCTGTAGGGACATCAAGCTATCTCAGAGGACACAGGGCAGGCAGTTTAGCACACCATCCTCTGCTCCAGCACCTTACTGTCACCGGCCAGCACTTACCATCTAATCTAAGAGGACTGTCACTGTGAGAAGGAGTCTTTGGGTGGGCCGTCCGACATGCAGGAGGACAAAGAAAGCCAGGGAGAATTGAAGAGCCAAAAGGGGACAAAAACAGGGGACTCAGAAAAGGATCAGACAAGGGAGAAAGATGAGACCGCAGGAAAAGGAATTACTAATAATAAAGGTGAAGAGGTGGAAGGATTGTGGGTAGATACAGAGGCGGAGGAGGTAGTGTTGATGCGGGATTGGCTGAAAGAGGAACCAATGGAAAATGTGAAGTGGGGACTCAAACGGATGAAGTGACAGTTATGACAGTTGGAGAGAAAGATAGCTGGGAGTGGACAGTGGCGGTGGCTCCATCATGGATTGGGGGTATTCCCAGGTCGACGAGGGGTAATATATCTCACCAAGGATAGAGGGAGCTTCCCCGCTGGGCACGGCACCCATGTTGCGGCAGTCCCTGCCACAGGACTGGGAGTGTGCTGGAGCAGGCTTTCCGTCTACCACGGGGTGGGAGACCCCACTTTTAGAAACAGTTCATGTTACCTCAGAAGCTAAGGTTATGTTTGAAATTAGACAAGTTGATGTTGAAACAGAAAAGAAGATGAACCCGTTTGTGAATGATGTACCAAGTAAAACTTTATTAGAAAATCCTACACTGTCATCTGGCCAGTCTGTCCTCAATGTACTTATTCGGGATGGAGACAGAACTGAACCCACTCACAGTCACCCTCTTCCTGACAGTAGAGTCAGCCCTGGAGAGTCCCTTTTGAAACTTTGGGCACCTTGGTTTCGTTTCGTTTTTCTTTTAAAGCAAACATCTCTGCCCAAGAGATCACTGTCATTCACAAAGATGGAAGACTGAGCTAGTGAACTCTCCATGTGACTTCATTCTCTTTATGCAATGTATGGTGAAAAATAAAGGAAGCAATCTGCACCCCATCCCTTTATTCTTATCCCCCTTAACACCAGAATATCTGCTCAGTTTTTAAACAGCCTTCTTCTTTTGTTTAAAAAAAAATAACCAAAGACTTAACTGAAGAAGAATTGCTGAAACTTGTAACATTGCCCCAAGTGGCAAGCTGTATGACAAAACTAGATTTTTAAAAAAAAATTGCATGGGCAGGAAGTGAGTCATTAGGACATACTGGTAGAGAACACGCTCTCTGGCTATACCATACAGATCATTCATAAGAATCTGCTGAATCTTTGGGGTGCGAATTCAATCAATACTTTTGCTAACTGCTGGGTTGCCTTGTGGTAATGACTTGTGATCTGCAACGGAAACATCTCAAGTGGCCAAGTGTGATGGGCTACCAGAATCAGAACAAGGATCTGTAAGCATCCAGATATGCCACAGGCAGTCAGCATGTGCTCCTGTAGATCAATGGTTTCACCTCCCCAACCTTGGGTTGCCCAGATGTTCTTGGATTGCGTCTCCCAGAAACCTTGGCAAGCACAAGCTAGTGGTGAAGGCTACTGGGAGTTGCAGTCCAAGAACACCTGAGTCACTTGAGGTTGGGAACCACTGCCGTAGGAGGTGGAGCACAATTCCCATCAGCCTTCCCCACTGGCTTTGCTGGCTAGTGCTGATAGGAGCAACTACACAGCAAAATCAACACCTGCAAATAGTTTGTCTTTGAAGTCTGGCATGGTTCCCTCCTGGAGTGGCAACAGGACATGATTATTGAAGCATGTGCCCTCCTGTACTGATCTTCCAGGCAGGTAAGCTGCTGTCCCCCTGCTCCTATTCGACCCTGGTCATTCTGGTGAAGGGTGGTGAGATTTGAGATCTGTCACCATCCAGAGCTCCTTTCTTTGAAGAACATCCACGCACTGGAGATGACCACTCTGGCTCATGAATAACCAAGAGTGAGCTAGTCTCCATCCTCAATTAAGAGTACTTCTCCCTGTGATTGGAGCAACATTGCCATGGGAAGCATGTGTTCCACCAATGTGGCCTGGAAAGTGGGCAGAATTAGTCTCGGAGCCGCTCCCATGTGCAGGCAAAGTAGAAGTAGGCAATCTCATGCTCCCTCTGTGCTGGCTTCTAACTCCTATAGCCTTTGTACATTAGCTATGAGAATGGAGACTTTTGCGAATAATAAGCTACCACCTCCGGAGGGCACTGAGTAGTCTGTCACTGTGTGAAGGTGGTGGTAGAAGAGCTCTTTACATATTACAAAAGTTAATGGCTTTGCAGCTGCTCAAAGCTGGAGCCTCTCAGTAAGCTTCCAGCATTCACTCATTCACACCAGAGGTGTGCTCCCGGCATGAAAACAAGACAAAAAGGAGACCCAAAGGAATTTGTGATTAAAAGATTAACGGCCAATGGAAAGAAAACAGACAAAAAGGAAACAGAAAACAGGAGTATAATGCTTTCAGAGTGTGATTTCAGAGAATATTATTTCCCAGACGGAAAAAAAATAATATGGAATACAAAACTAGCCTAACAAGTAGGATCTGACAGCCCGAATACTGTCCTTGCCATCCTTGGTGAACTAGCAACACCACTTCTTAAAAATAAACAATGCTCTACTCCAGTGTAGATGAACCTATGGCACGGGTGCCAAAGGTGGCATTCCAAGTCCTTTCTGTAGGCACCTGACATCGCCCCTTCACAGCCACCTGTATTCAGGTTAAATTGCAGTATTGGCATTTTGAGGAAAAAAATAGTAGGTTTTGAATCGTGGTTTGGGCACTCGGTCCCTAAAAGTTTACCATCACTGCTCTACTCTAATGAACTATTTGGCTCCCCATGGGACAATGTCACTTCCATTTGTCCAATAATTTATTAAAGCAAGGTGGTCTGCTTATATACCGCCCCATAACACTTCAAGTGGTCTCTGGGCGGTTTACAGTTTTCATTACAGCATGCAGGCTACACATTGCCCCCCCCACCCCCCAAGCAAGCTGGGTATTCATTTTACCAACCTCAGAAGGATGGAAGACTGAGTCAACCATGAGCCTGCTACCTGGGATTGAACCCCCGGTCATGAGCACAGTTTTAGCTGCAGTATAGGCATTTAACCACTGCACCATGAGGCTCTTAAACTGTGATTCTGCAATCAAAGAAAAGCAATCCTTTGTTTTCTCTTTCTAATAGATTTATATTTAAATATAAAAATGAAAATACAGTTTTATCCCATTTTGTTACAATGAACAATGAACAGGGCTGTTAAGACCCAAGAAAACAAAATACATCACAACTGGAAAAGGATGTTCAGGAATTTACATTATTTTACTTTTTATAATGGCATTGAACGTCTTAGAAAGATCTAGGTGCTTTGCATACGTTCATTATAAACCTTGGAGCCAAGACCTCTGCAGTGGGTCAGAACTCTTAGTAGCATGGATTACAGGTAGAGACCTGGTGGTGGGGGGAGTAAAGGTCACATCATGAGTTTTAGCAAAATTGAATTACTTTTAAAAATGGGGAATATCCAAGAAAAACAGCAAGAGTATGATTGGCAGAATGGATAGGGAAATTTGAACTGAGAGGGTAAAAAAAAATGAATTTAATCCTGGAAAGTAAATGTTCCAAATTGAAAAACCCAAAAATGTACCTAGATACATGCTGGCACTTTTCAGTTTGGTTGAATATTGTAGAGATCCCTTCTTATTATACCTTTGAGATAACCATGTATGTTAGAAAGTAACAATTATACAAAGATAGGCAATGTAATTATGGGAAGACCACCATGCACTGGAAAGTGTAAGGACACATACCTCCCTTACCTTTATCAAAAGTATGATAAAACAATGAAATACTATACCCTGGCTTCTTCCTGAGGGAATTTGAAAGAAACATCCTGAGAAAGGGGACGTTAAAGGAATATCCTTTTTATTTTATTTTATTTACTGTTTTTAATATGATACCTATTTAATGCTTTTTAAATACTTAGATATTCACTTTTTAGTTTTTAAATAATGTCATTTAAATGATGTAAGCTGCCTGGGGTCCTTTTAAAGAGAAAGGCAGGGTACAAATGTTTTAAGTAAATAAATCCTGAGAAAGAAATTACACATGACCATATTGGGAAATAAAGCTCAAAGGGATACCTATTTTAAATTAGGTTTTTGGACTCCCCGGATGTATATTTTATATATTTACACTGTATTCTGTGTTGCCTTGGACTTTTCCTTTCATATGTTTGTTACGGTGGATGTATATTTTTGAAAACATCTCAACTAGATAGCCCAATAATTACTTTTCTTCATAAACCTTGCATGTTGCCTCTTTGGCATTTTTGGTAAGAAAAGGCAAATCGCAAGTGAATCGTAGAAGCAGAGCTATGCAGTAAGTCAGAATAGAGATGCCCCACAGCTGCTTCCTTGCCATGAAGAATGTAATGTGTCCCTTTTTAAAAAAGGGGGCTTTCAGAATGTCTATTGCACAATGCTACTTATTCTCATTTCTGGCCTACGGCATGGCACAGTGGGCTTTGACATGGGCAACTATAAAAGAGAGAGAACCATTTGAAATGAGAGAAGCATTTCAAATGAACACTCAGAATCTATTGGGTAGATCTGTGGACCAATTAAAAGATATTAAAGCAAATTAGTAATGACTAAGATTTTTTTTAAAAAAAACACCCTCAATGAATTCTTTTTTTAAAAAAAAGTATGGATTGTACTGCATTAAAAGGAAAGTACAGATCGTTATAGTTGATAATAGAAGGTAAAATCAACGAGAAAAGAACTCTTTGGATGAAGAAGATGGGGATCTGGTGCGGATGCCACCCAGCATCATGGTTCAAAGCTGTCACATCAAAAATCACTATAGCATTAAGATGTCCAACTTCTAGTAGGAGAGGACAAACAAAAAGGAGTCAAAAGTCTAAATGCAGTTGGTTAGGTTCAATCCACAAACTGAACCTAATGGATTTTGGAAAGTCAACACTTGCGCAAATACAGTAACCCCCGCCTATCGCAGGTCGGGTGGGGCCTGGGGGGGCGCCACCGTGCCACCGCTGCTTCCCTGGGCTGCTGGAAGGCTTTTAATAAAAGCCCGTGCAAGGGCGGTGGATGATCTGATCCACCGCGCTTGCTGCAGGCACCATTCCTCCCCCAGCCAGCACCAATCAGCTGCTAGGTGCTGGCTTGGGGCCAGTGGTCCCCGCAATCTCCATTGAAATGCATTGGCTCAATGCATTTCAATGGAGAAATCCCCCCCCCACCGCTCCTTTTAAGGACCCGACAGAAGAACCTGGTCATTCCCTACATGGCTGGAGTGTCTGGGAAGCTTAAAAGGATTTTTGGCAAACAACACACCCCTGTTTATTTCAAACCCCCAAACACACTAAGGCAGAAACTTGTCCACCCAAAGGATTCAATACCAAAACAAAAAAGGAGCAATATAGTATATGAGGTCCAGTGCAGTGAGGAGTGTGCAGACCTCTACAATGGAAAAACTGAACAGCCATGAAATAGAAAGATGGCCCAACATAGTAGAGGTAACAGCTCAGGATCAGAATCAGCAGTACACCTCCATTTGAAGGACAAAGGGCACTAATTCAAAGATGAGGATGTACAAATATTAGACAGAGAAGATAGGTGGTTTGAGAGAGAAGTCAGGGAAGCCATTCATGTGAGCACTGAACCCCCCCCCCCCTCAACAGAGGTGAGGGGCCTCAGGCAGAGTCTATCTGCTACTTATCAGGGTGTGCTTTCAACAATACCCAGACAAATCAAAAAGCCTTCACCACCAAGGCCATAGCTAACAACCTATACTTTATAGGTTTCAGCACCTTAGGCCATTGTTCACCTTAAGGCTATTGATACTATTGTTTACCTAACAAGCCTATTTAGGCCATTGTTCATCTTAAGTGCCTGTCTCAGACCAGGATGACAAGAGGTCAAAGCTGACTATGATGGAGGACTCGCACTAGCTGTATTCAGACTGAGGAAGCTGTTCGGATGAGCAGCAAAACATTTCTCTCTCAAGAAAAAGAAGTCCAGTAGCCATGACTCCACTTCCAGAATAACTCCAGGTTGGGTCTGACCAGAGCAGAATAGAGTGGTACTATCACTCGATTTGTCGTGATTCAGAATTCATCAACAGCAATGAATCAAGACTTCCAGCACGCGTGGCAGGCGAAGGCAGCAGCTCTCAGTCGCAGGAGAGCTGGTCTGCAGCGTTTTTGGAGTTTAAATCACCCTATTTATTAGGAGGTGATTCATGGCTTCTCAGGAGAAGGGGGAGTGTGGAGGGGAGTCGGCAGCAGTGTATCCTAGGCAATTCCCAGCAGCTTGCCAGTGAGGAAAAGAAAAAGATGCTGAGGAACACTGGAGGAGAGGGAGCCGAAGGAACAAATGCTCATTGATAGCCACAGCTCCATACTGCAGTCTCTTTAAGAGAAACCAGGCTTTGCAGCCTGCTTTTTTAAAAAGGACATTAAAGTCAGGAGAAGGAAGCGAAATATAAAAAAACCATTTTGAGTACAGACCCTTTGCTAGCCTGCAAACAATAGTGGTGAAGAAGTGTTGTGAAAAGAGACATTTCATACAGGATTTTGATACTTAAGAAACTGTTGTTATACAATGCACATATATTTTCTATATAACTTATAGACCAGGGCTGTCCAAATGAACACATGCTCATAAGTAAAAAAAAAAATATTGTAAGTAGAGCAGCGGTTTCCCATAGGAATGCATTGAAAATCAATCGACCTATTCTGGAGGGAACGGATTTCAATGCATTCCTATGGGAAGGCTGACCATGCACACACTTCCCTTGCACTAGCTCGAGCCAGTGTGAGAGGGTGCAAGGGAGGTGCATCCATGCTTGCACAGATCACCCCTTCCACGGGGCAACCCACAAGACCATGCACACGCCTCTCTTGCACCAGCTCGAGCGGGTGCAAGGGAGGTGTGTGCATGCTTGCGAGCGGCCTGGGAAAGCGGCAGTGGCAGATTCATCACTGCCGCTTGCCCAGGCTGCAGGAAGACTTTTTTAAAAAAGGTGTGCTTTCCTTCCCAACCCACCTGGGACCTGTCTCGACTCTCCTCCCCCTTTGGCCTCCTCCTCCTCCTCTTTTCCCCTTCTTTCTTCTAGCCCCCTTGCTGCCACTGCTGCTGCCACCTGCAGCTCTCACTCACCTCCACCATGTTCACCACGCAGCTGGGGTGGGCTGAGCCAGCAGCGGGGCAATCACATCACCACAGCGGCACAAGGAGGAGGGAATGGCTCAGAAGGGGAGTAGGAAGAGTGGCGGTGGCAGTGGTTCATGGTCTCTGTGAGCCAACCATGGGGTGGGAGAAAGAGGAGGAGGAGGGAAGGGTGGGAGAAAGGAATTCTCGGGGGGGGGAGGAGGTGGGCACATCCACAACCCCACCTCTCCCTGTCCCCTGCCCTCCCTCTGCTCCACACCAGTGACTCAACTGGTCATGAGACAGTGGTGTGCCAATCATCTGGTCGGCGGAGGGAGCAGGGGACTGCGCCATGGTCCTTGAACTGCCCTGCTTGGCTGAGACAGTGGGCTGGCAGACCCAGAACTTTGCTGGGGCAGTGGTGATCCTTGGGGTAAGGGTGGGAGGGTTGGAGAACTTATCCCCTCCCTTTTTAAATTGATGACCAGTGGGCTACCGGTAGCCTGCAGTCTACCTGTTGTGCAGGCCTGTTATAGACTTATAGACTTATGGAGACCATATGGTAAACAGAGGCTGATTGGTTTAAGATCTGTCCAACATTGATATAATAGTAATAATTTGTATATTGCTTATTATTTACTATATTATCTATATTATCTTCCATTTTCTTTATACTGTTTAGATTGCTTGAAATATAAAAGGGAAAGTAATGGGAACAAAGAAATAAGACTATATGAAATAGTGCATTTAAGAAAGAAAGAAGAAAGCAATTAAAGGAAAATAAGGATACCTGAAATTTAGGTTCAATTTGTTGGAAAAATTTTGCAGGATGCAGCGAGAAAAGGATAAGAAAAATTGCCTCAGGCAAGGAAATGGCCTATCGATCTACAACAGAGAAATGAATCCTCTAGTACCTCAAGATCCAATGGAAATTTTATTATTAGAGTTTAAAAATATGGAAAGCAGAATTTTAGAATAAGTTGATAAAGTTAGAAAAGGAACAAAAGAGGTCAAAAACCAAGTTAAATTATACTTAGAAGAAATGAAGAGTACTATATTACAGGTATAAGAGGAGGCAAATAAGGTGAGGTCAGACCAAAAAGGAACTCGAGAGAAAATACATGTATTGGATCAGTAAAAGAAGAAAGAGCAGAACAAAAAGAAAGGAGAGAATCAATAATCAAACTAGAATTAAGACAAAGAGCTATATGTTTGAAAATTAGAGGTATCCCAGAAGTAGGAGAGGGATCACAGGAATACTTATATAAGATGTTAATCCCAGCATTGACAAAATTTATTAAGATGAAAATAAAATACCTCCAAGGGGAAGTGGGTAAGATTTTCAGGTTAAATTCATTGATAGCAAAAAGGCACTTGCCAAGAGATGTAGTGATTTATTTTACAAAGGGATATACAAAAGACAGAGTTCTCTGGGAAAGCTATAATAAGAAATTAGAAATAGAAGGAAAATAAGGAAAACATATTTAAAGATATCCCATTGAAAATCCTGAAATTAAAAAGAGACTATTATTTGTGTGTCTTATCAAGAATTTTAGAACAAAATCATGTTGATTAGAAGTGGGCATGAAACAGAAAACTGATGGTTCGGTTTGTTCTGTTTTGGGGACCCCGCTCAGTTCGTTTCATTTCTTTTTGTACAAATTTTTAAAATAAATATTTGTACAAACTGAACCAAAATGAATTGGTTTGGCTTAACTAGATGGCAGCCACGGCAGTGATGCCGCTGCTGGCTGGGGGCCTAGGCCAGCCTGCTGGCCGCTCAGCCACTCCACCTGGCCAGCGGGGTTCCAGCTGTGGCAATTTTGGAAGCAGCGGCAGCCCAGAAGGCCATGACAGCGGCTGCTCCGGGCGGCAGTAGACCTCACCACCACCGCCTCTGGAGCCCTGGTAGTGGCCACACCAGGCAGCAGGAGGCCTCACTGCCACCTCCAGAGGCCTGGCAGCGACCATGCTGGGTAGCAGTAGGCCTCCCCAGGCAGCGGTAGGCCTCACTGCTGCCTCCGGAACTCCAGCAGCGGCCATGCCAGGCAGCGGTAGGCCTCACCGCCACCTCCAGAGCCCCGCCAGCAGCCGCGCCGTGTGGTGGGAGGCCTCGCGGGGTGGCAGTACATCTAAGTGCCACCTCCAGAGCCCCAGCAGCGTCTGCACCGGACAGTGGGAGGCCTCACCGCTGCCTCTGGAGCCTTGGCTGTGGCTGTGCTGGGCAGTGGGAGGCCTCTGAAGCCCCCTCCATGGAGGCTTCTCGCTGCTGCCAGTCACTCTGGGATCCGGGCGGCTTGCGTGAGGCCTCCAAAGCCCCTTCTGTGGGGGCTAGTCAGCTGCAGGAGCAGCGCTGTGTGGCCATGAAGCCTCCCCAACCCAGACATCAGGTAAGAGATGCCAGTGGGGTGGAGGAAATGAAAAACAAATGGAGCGAAATGGAAATTTCCACTTTGTTTCATTTTTCTTTGAGGGGCTGTTTGTTATTCATTTTGTTACGTAATGAAACGAATAACGAATAACAAAATGATATTTTTTCATATCATGCCCATCTTTACTTTCGATATAAGCGAAGAACATACAGAATTAACTCAGTGTAGAAAGCTGAGGAATTTGTGCAAAGATATGGGACAAAACTTAATGAGATAGAGTTGGTCAGGAGTAGAGAAACAGAAGAAATACAAGGGAGAAGAGAGGAATACCCAGTATTAGAAAAGGAAGGTACTGTATACTATATCTAGATTGAGAAGAACAAAGAGACAAATTAGAAAAAGAACTTGAGGAATCCGATAAGGAAGAAGAACTAGCTGAAAACATGGTATACTAATGCTAAATAAAATATGGACCTGGAATGTGCAAGGATTGAACTCAATAAGGAAAAGGAATCAGGTTTTCCATTTTTTTTAGAAAAGGAAAAGAATCATATTGTTTGCTTGCAAGAAACATATCAGAGAGGAAGATATAAAATAATCAAAAATGGAAAATTACATCAACTTTATACCTCAACATTCAAGAAGAAGAGGAGGGGAGTAGCTATATATATATAATAATTTCCCCTCAAAAGAAATAGTAAAAGATAAGGAGGGAAGATATATTGGAGTAGAAATAAAAACACAGGGGGGGAAATTATCTCAATCTACACCCCATTCGATAGGAGTGGGAAGTTTTTTCAAAAACTGTTGCAAATTTGTTAGAACTTGATAAATATGAACTTATTATAGCTGCAGATTGCAATGAAATAATAAATCCAATGACCGATAGGAAACTTAAAAATAAAATAAAGGCGAGACAAGAAAAATTGCCAAATGGTTTATTTAACATGATGGAGATATTTACATTGGAAGATTGCTGGGAGGTTAAAATGGGGAAAGCTTATAATAATCATTGTGCTCCATTTAATGTCTGCTTTAATGGTGATCTTAGTTACCATTTTGATACAATATGTTTTAAAATTCTCTCTTTTTAAATATTGTATACCGTATATACTTGAGTATAAGCCAACCGGAGTATAACCTGAGGGCCTAATTTTATCCCCCCAAACTGGGAAAATTTATTGATTCAAGTATAAGCTGAGGGCGTTTTTTTTTTTTTTGAGGCAATTAGGGAGTTAATACCATAGAGTAAACTCCCTCATTGCCTCCAGTCCCTGCACAGTTGCCAATACTACCCCCAGCCCCTTTAGAGCTTCATAACTAATTCTCCATATCCCCAAATGTTTCCAAATTTCAGGGATTCCCTAAAAATCACTTTCTGAATGTGCCGTTGGTACTTTGGAGTCCCAACATAAGTAAATTTTGGTTGCATATTTTTAAAAGTAATTTTCAAGTGTTTTTTAAAAAAAATATGTACGCAGAAATTACTTACCTTGGGAGCACCAAAGTAGGAGGGATACCTTCAGAAAGCGATTTTAGGGAATCCCCTGAAATATGGAAACATTTGGTGGTAGGGGGGCTGAGTTGTGAAGCTCCAAAGGGGGTGCCTCTAAACCTTCTCATTGGAATCATATGGGAAGCGGAGGCACTGCTATTCACCCAAACAGGACTTGCCTTCCACCACCCTCCCCAAGCCATCTGAGCACCTAATTTTACCCATAAGAACTGGGAAATTTATTGACTCAAGTATAAGCCGAGGGTGTTTTTTCCAGCCAAAAATAAGAGCTGAAAAACTCGGCTGATACTCGATTATATACGGTAACGGTACTTGTTTAATTGTATACTTAACTGTTTTTAGATTTTAAAAACTGTTTTAGATCATGTAAGCTGCCTTGGGACCATCTGGGGAGAAAGGTGGGTTAGAAATGTTTTAAATATTTATAAATTAATGAATACGGCCAACTGTTTTCTGTGTATTTCTTAGTTGCTGCTCCCAGTCTCTAAAAGCCCCTCCAAAATGTTGCTGAAGAAGGGTAAGTGCTGCGCTTTTGTATCGGAAGTTTTTAAAACTGATTTTAATCCAACTGTTTTGAATGATACAATTGTGTTTCAACAGAGTAACTTTTGACAGAATGATATTGTTGTGAGCTGCCTTGAGGTTCAGTTTGGAAAGGAAGGAAGGAAGGAATCATAGGGGATTTTCACACGACCCCTATGATCCGCTGGCCACTTAAATTCGAACCAGAGATCATAGGGGTTTGTCGCTGTTCCTGCGTTCCCACCTCCTCCGCACTCCTGGCTCCTGGCTGCGTGAGGGGAGGGAGAAAAAAAGGAAGAAAAGAATGCCGCTCACCTCTGTTCTGCCATCCCGGCACTGCATTCAGATCTCTTAAAGGGGCAGGGGGCAAAAAAAGAACAAACAGAAGCAAGGAGAGTCACTACGTTATATCCGCATCAGGAATTTTCACCTCCGGAGAGCAGGTACCTGAAAAGTGCGCTGGGACGCGCTTAGGTGGGCGTGGTCGCACTTAATTATCTGTAAACTCTGGAGCTGGTGGGGAAACAATTTTAAGCTCCGGAGCTGGGAGCCATTTGCCGCGGAGTTTAGGGATCGTGTACAAATACCCATAGAGTTATAGAATCACAGAATCCTAGAGTTGGAAGAGACCTCAAGGACCATCCAGTCTAATCCTCTGCCCTGCAGGAACCCCAATCAAAGTACTCCTGACTGATGGCCATCCAGCATCTGCTTAAAAATCTTATTAAAAACCAAGGAAGGAAGAGAGGGAGGAAGGGAGGAAGGATTCTTATCATCTTTCTAGAATGTATTTTCCAATTTGTGAATTGATACCAGACCTCCTTCTCTTTACTTTTGTTAAAAATCGGACCCCACCTCCTGATGTATTCATGCATCAGGCAATCATATGAAAACAAGCATGGGATTGCATTTGTGCTCTAGGCATAAGGATCAGGTTCATATAACGAAAGGAACCTGAAAATCTAGGCACTGGTGTCCTCAGGAGAGAACTTTAAGTTAGACCTCAAGAGCACCATGCATCAAAAAGAGTTAAGGGGTAAGCTTATCAAAATGCTGATAAGCTAATTTATTACATTCTGAAGTAAGTGAAAATAATCCACCTCATGATCTGAATGAGCACAATCTATTAGAAGGCAAATAAGTTGATAGTCTAAGACGGTGGATCTCAACCTTGGTTCCCCACTTGTTCTTGGATGCAAACCAAGGAGCCCCGTAGCACAAGATCTAAAATGCGATACTACAAGCAAATCTCTACTCATGACATGGATTCGATCCCTGGTAGCCGGCTCACTCAGCTTTTCATCCATCCGAGGCCTGTAAACTGAGTGCCCAGCTTGCTGGGGATCAATGTGTAGCCTGCATAATTAAATTGGACACCTCCCAGCGAGTGCTTTAAGCTCTATGGGGCGGTATATAAGCAGCACACTTTTCAAAACTCCCAGAAGTCTTCACCACTCGATATGCTGCCCAGGATTTCCAGGAGTTGTAGCCCAGGTTGGGAAGCACAAGTGTCAGATCACCCAACAGCACCATCATGTCTGGGAAGGGTTTGCCAAAACAGTTGGAAACCAAGGGTTTTCTCTCTGATTCGGTGGCTGAACTGTGAGTTATAAAGTGGAGTGGGAGGAAGGGAAGGAAAAGGCCAAGGCAAAGGTTGGTGAGTTGACATCATATCCTCGAGTGGGAGAGCAGCAATCCAGATATGGAGTAGGTCAAGCCAGCTGTGGGTAGGCTGTGAGAAGGAAGAACCCAATTAAAGTATGAGTTATCCTAGGATGACTTCACACCAGATGAAAACACATTGATGGCTATTTGTGCAGAAAGGTCAACATAAGCTAGGTCAAAATAACCAGGAAGAAAGTGCTCAGCACACTACAAAAAATTCAAAACATTCATTTACACTGTGCCTTTCCACCAAGGAACTGAGCACAGTATATATGGTTGGGATGAAAAGCCTCTTATCCTCCTTGGAGTAAATAGGGGATTAAGTCGTTTATACAGTAACCCCTGCCATTTCGCAGTATATGTACTGCGGTCCCGCTATATCGCGGGACCGCAGTACATGCTGGAGCTCCAGCGGATTAGCGCTGGGGTGAGGTAGAAAAACCTTAATTTCCCCACCCCAGCGCCAATCAGTTGGAGCATGACCCTTTTAAAATGCCACCGCTGCTTCCCTGGGCTGCTGGGAGACTTTTTAAAAAACCTTCCAGCAGCCTGAGCAAAGGCCATCCACCGCCCTTGCTGCAGGCACCATTCCTTCCTCAGCCAGTGCCAATCAGCTGCTTGGCGCTGGCTTGGGGCCAGCGCTCCCCCGCAATCTCCATTGAAATGCATTGACTCAATGCATTTCAATAGAGAATTTTTTCCCCATTGGAATGCAATGGCTCCCCTCCCCCTGTGGGGGCTCCGGAGAAGCAGCACAGTCCTTTTTAAATCTGTTCCAGTCACAGAGGCAAGTCTGTCTCCGTGACTGGAACGGATTTTAAAAAGGGCCACGCTGCTCCCCCCCCCCCCAGGGGCTCCGGAGAAGTGGCCCACTCATTGTAAAATTGAGCCAATGCATTCCAATGGGGAAAAATTCTCCATTGAAATGCAGTGAGCCAATGCATTTCAATGGAGATTGCGGAGGAGCGCTGGCCCCAAACCTGCGCCAACCAGCTGATTGGTACTGGCTGGGGGAGGAATGGCAGTGGATCAGATCATCCATGGCCCTTGCACGGGCTGCTGGAAGGCTTTTTAAAAAGTCTTCCAGCAGCCCGGGGAAGTAACGGTGGCACACCCCCACCCCACCCGACCTGCATCTGCATATCGTGGATTTTCAGCCATCGAGGGTTGGCTGGGGTCTCTAACCCCCGCAATAGGTGGGGATTACTGTATATCGAATCCATAGCCTTCCATAACGAGATTCAAGAAAGCTCATGATGCAATCGAATAACAAGTACAATTCAAGCATAAAAGTTCAGAAATTTAAAGACCATGAATAAAGAAGCCAATAAAGAAAAAACATATCATTAAATGGTGGTGGTGGTGATGTATTCACCATGAAGAAAAGAGCTAGCAAAAAGCCTCTTCCTCTACAACTGGTTAGCTAAAAAGGACTTTGTCTGCCAATGAAAAGACAACAGGGAGACAGCAGTCCAACCTGTCACTGAAAAGTTCCAGAACCTGGGAGAATGTGTATTATTATTATTATTATTATTATTATTATTATTATTATTATTATTATTATTATTATTATTATTATTATTATTATTATATGTGTACATCATCATCATCATCATTATTATTATTATTATGGCCATCTGTCGGAAATATTGTGAAGGGGTTCCTGCTTGGCAGGGGGTTGGACTCGATGGCCCGTGAGGTCTCTTCCAACTCTATAATTCTATGATTCTATGATTCTATTATTATTATCACACAGCAGACTACGCTGGATTTTGTATTAAAATTCACTAGTCGAACGCTTCCCAAGCATTTAGGACTATGTGATGTATCGGTGAATTATGCAAGCAGATCCCAGTAAGGTGGCTTTCTGCATCTGACTGATAGTGACTTAGTCAACTCCAATTTCTTCTAAATACTTTCTTGGCTCTTTAGGCACAGCACCCAGCATGCCAATTACCACTGGGACCACCTGTACCGGTTTATGCCAGAGTCTCTGAAGTTCAATTTTCTGATCCTGATATCGGGTAATTTTTTCAAATTGTTTCAAATTGTTTCTCAGTGACTCTACTATCACCTGGTATAGCAATATCAATGATCCACACTTTTTTCTTCTCCATAATCACAATATCCGGGGTATTATGCTCCAAAACCCTGTCTGACTGTATTCGGAAGTCCCATTATTATTATTATTATTATTATTATTATTATTATTATTATTATTATTATTATTATTATCATCATCATCATCATCATCATCATCATCATCATCATCATCATCAT
>JAHTLZ010000225.1:2476780-2500314 GCA_023846285.1 Phrynocephalus versicolor | reverse complement strand
ATCATCATCATCATCATCATCATCATCATCATCATCATCATCATCATCATCATCAAACAGTTGCAGTTGGTCAGACTGACACAAAATAACAGTAAAAATGAGCTAAATTTAGGGTAAGAGACATTATAATATTACGTGCATGGTTGCTATCTTTAAGTCAGGAGTTTGGATACCTTTGAATCAATACTTGGCTTATGAGAAAGATTAATCAGTTACAGGTGGTATTTGACTACAATTGTATTAAGATGCACTAACATTAGTAAATTTATTATATTATGTTCATGCTTTTATATTTTAGTGGTGGTTTTAGTCCAGAGTCCTTAAACCTTTCCCTACATCTAACTAACATTATCGCGAACAGGGTGATGTTTCCGGTCATGTATTGATTTGCCCCTTGAAGCAGGGTGTCCAGTGTATCTTTCACATCCCAGGGCTTCCTTCTTTTTAGCAGGTGATCTGGATAACTGGATAAAGAATGCATCCACTTAATATTCCATTGAGGGTGGCATGACATGATAAGCTGCCAGAGTGCATTATAGTGGCAGAGGGTGGGACTGAAGACACCAGTAAGTGTAGCTAGAGCCCAACTCACCTCCTTCTATCTATCTGCTTCCCATCCCAGTAGCTTTCAAACTGTGCAGTGGACACCTAGAAATAAGACAACTCATTCTTGCCAGGATAAGGGTTTCAATGGACCATTTCCCAGAAAACCCCTGAAATTAAGCCAAGGGTGATCTATCACATGCTTCTGCTGAAGACTCTTTCCTCCTGTATCCTCATAACAGTCAGGCAAGGGAACAGAGAGCCTTTTCACACGACCCCTAAGATCCGCTGGCCACTTAAATTCGGACCAGAGATCTTAGAGGTTTGTCGCTGTTCCTGCGTTCCCACCCCCTCCGCACTCCTGGCTGCTGGCTGCATGAGGGGAGGGAGAAAAAAAGGAAGAAAAGAATACTGCTCACCTCCGTTCTGCTGTCCCGGCACTGCATTCAGATCTCTTAAAGGGGCGGGGGGCAAAAAAAGAACAAACAGAAGCAAGGAGAGCCCGGCAGTCACTACCTTATATCCGCATCAGGAATTTTCACCTCCGGAGAGCAGGTACCTGAAAAGTGCGCTGGGATGCGCTTAGGTGGGCGTGGTCGCACTTAATTATCTGTAAACTCCGGAGCTGGTGGGGAAACAATTTTAAGCTCCGGAGCTGGGAGCCATTTACGGCGGAGTTTAGGGGTCATGTACAAATACCCTTAGATAAATGAGAAAGGGATAATGACTTCCACATATACCTGATCAGCTGGAACACTACATGATAGAATGACAAGACTAATGAACTATTTATTTATTTATTTATTTATTTATTAGATTTTTATCCTGGACCATCTAGCAACAGGGCCACTCTGGGTGCGTTACAACATTAACAAGTACCAAGTACAAAATAGGATACTATATATATAAACAACACAATATAATGAACACAATAAACAATGTCAAACCAACCAATGAATAAACATCATGTCTATGGCAAGGTTTGAATCTGGCGCTGCCAAACCTTAACTAAGCCATCCGGGAGCACCCAACACTTCGTCATATGTGCCTAATACGATGTTAAAAGCCTGCGGGAAAAGAAAACAGCCACTTGTCCCAAAAAATTGTGTGGAGGAAATTTTAAAGCATTGGGACAATAACACGAGACTGCACACACACAACAAAATCCCCTGTGAAATTTGCCGTGGCCTTTAGAGTCGCTAATGGATCTGCAGAAGAAGAGCTTGTCGCAGCAGGCAGGCATTCAGATTCCAAAATAACCACACACTGCCAGCAGATACAACTAAGTGATGATTGGGGTTAAGACTGGTATTGCTGATAATTGCAGTGAGTGCATATACCATATATATAAAAAATAACATTAACGGCATAAAACAGACTCTCCAGAGAAGGAAAGAGAAGATAAACACACACACACACTGTCCGACAACCCATTACTCAAAACAACCTACGGACGGAAGGTTTTTTTCTTTTCTCTTTGCAATTCTTAGCTTTTTCTAGTTGTGAGTTATTTTCTTGTCGGGGGAGGGGGGAAGTGGAGCCGAAATTAAGGGATGAGTGGATTTGTACTGCACTGAAGCAGTCCTAAAATGTGTTGCTGTGGGTGTTACAAATCACTAAGCAGTTTTCAAGTATTCTCTTGCGTTATGAGCTGCATATTTTCTGTATATATTAATTATCCCTCCCTCCCTCCCTCCATTTCTTTCTTTCTTTCTTTCTTTCTTTCTTTCTTTCTTTCTTTCTTTCTTTCTTTCTTTCTTTCTTTCCAAAGCACTACAGGGGAGTGATCCCCCAATTGTTGGCCCTATTAAAAATTAGAGCAATGGGATTCCTTTTCCCTCTAGGAAAAGGTCGTAGGATTAGCCCCAATTAGTAGAGTCGTGGGGATATACGCAATTTGATGAATTGCCTGCATGCCACTTTCTCCTGTTTACCTAGGGCTCAGGTACAGAGTACGAGAAGAGACAATAGAGACTTGCATTCACGTGTCCCACACTATACGAGCTGATGAATGCCATAAGAAATTGCGCATTTCAGCACATTAGTGATGTGTCTCTTAAATGGGAGATGACAGTTCTAATTTTCTTATCACATCTGTTTATACTCCCTGTTTATACTGAAAAACATCATTGCAACATCCAGAGAGAGAGAGAGAGAGAGAGAGAGAGAGAGAGAACATTTGAGTTTTATGGCCCTTTGGTTTTCTGCTCACACATACTCCATGCCTTGGGTCACATCTTATTATTGTTGAAGTTTTGGAAGAGGTGACCATTTTAGTCTGTGCAAGAATTCCAGGCAAAAATCAAAGAAACAAAACAAAAGACAAAAACATGTGGCACCTTAAAAACAAAATATTATATTTTAATGTAAGCTTTTGGAGATCGAGTTCCTTTCTTCTTCTTTCTGCTACTACAGTGGTACCTTGTATAAAGGAATCAATTCATTCCAAATGAAATTATGTTAAGCAAATTTTCCTTTGTACAAGTTTCCCATAGGAATGCATTGAAAACAGAGTGATCCCATTTTTATGTTGTACACATTTGCCCCATAGGCGATTATGTTAAGCAAATTTCCCAATCTCTGGAATTTTTTATGTTGTACAAATTTTATGTTATACAAACTGTTTGTTATACAAGGGTCCACTGTATATGTTCGAAGAAGGGGACCTGATCCCCAAAAGCTTACATTAAAATCTAATTGTTTGTCCTTATTGTCTTTGTTTTGTTTTGTTTCTTTGATTTTTGCCTGGACATCTTAAATTGTGGAAGAGCTGAGCGCTGTGCAGAGATGTGGGTTTTCCTTCTTTGTGAGATTATTTGGACTGTATAACCCAGCATCGTTTTAGTCAATATGGCCGATGGCAGTGGTTGGCTGAAGGATTCTAGGACTGTTTTCATTAATTTTCCTCAGTTCTGGTTAAATATTATTTCTATATCTTAAGTTGCTTGTATACATTTATGCCTGCCTATTCATATCTCCCTCTTGATTCAAGGACCATGTCACCCTGACAACATTTTGAGGTAAATGTGGTGTGTGTGTGTGTGTGTGTGTGTGTGTGTGTGTAAGAGCTTGGCACAAAACCCCAGGATGCAGAAGCAGAATTATTTTTCATGTTACTAAGCAGCTGTCACACAATATCAAATGGAAAGATAAGACAAGCCAATTGTTCTCTTGAAAAGACAGGCCAATGCTTGTAGGGCTGGGATCAGGGAACTCAGCCGCTTCCTCTCTGGTGCCTCACTTTTCCTTGCAAAACTGGCTTGTTTGTCTCTTTCTTTTTCTCCATTACCAACAAAGCCAGCTTCCACCACAAGACCCTAGGCAAAAACTGCCTGCAACTCCCTTTCTTCCCATCATCTCTTAAACTTCCCCACTCCCTTAACCTCAAATGAACCCCACTCTACCTCTTCCTCTTGCTCCTCCTCCTCCACCACCTCCCCTACCCACCCTCACCCAGATCTGGTTTCTGTTTCTTTAGGAATTCTTACAACAGAGCTTGCATGCAAATATACCTACATACAACGGCCAATGAATATTTGGTATGAAACATATATCCCATTACAAATTATTTTGCAAGCCTCGTTCTGCTGCTATATGTCTGAAGAAGTGGACATGTCCACAAAATGTTACATTAAAATATGAAAGTTAGTCTTTAAACATAAGAACATAAGAAGAGCCATGCTGGATCAGGCCAACGGCCCATCTAGTCCAGCTTCCTGTATCTCACAGTGGCCCCACCAGATGCATTAGGAGCGCATGAGACTAGATATCTGTCTCCTGATAGCACTCCCCTGCATCTGGCCCTTGAAGTACCCCGGTTTTAAGTCTGGAGATTACACATCTCCATCATGGTTTGTAACCTGTGATGGACTTTTCCTCCAGGAATCTGTCCAATCCCCTTATGAAGGCATCCAGGCCAGATTTCATCACAACATCCTGTGGCAGGGAGTTCCACAGACTAACAACGCACTGGGTGAAATTTTTTTCTTTTGTCTGTTCTTACTCTCCCAGCCCTCAATTTGAGTGTATCTCCCCTAGTTCTGGTATTTTGTGAGAAGGAGAAGAGCTTCCCTCTATCCACTTTACTCATGCCCTGCATTATTTTGTATGTCTCAGTCATATCCCCCCTCAGGCTCCTTTTTTCCAGACTAAAGAGCCCCAAATGTTTTAGCCTTTCTTCATAAGGGAGGTGCCCCAGCCCAGTAATCATTTTAGTCGCTCTCTTTTGCACCTTTTCCATTTCCACTATGTCTTTCTTGAGATGCGGTGACCAGAATTGTACACAAAACTCCAGGTGTGGCCTTACTATTGTTTTGTATAATGGCATTATAATGTTGGCTGTTTTATTTTCAGTCCCCTTTTTGATAATCCCTAGCATGGAATTGGCCTTCTGCACTGCTGCCACACATTGGGGAGACACCTTCATGGAGCTGTCCACCAAAACACCAAGATCTCGTTCCTGATCCGTCAGGGATAACTCAGAGCCCATGAGTTGATAGATAAAGTTTTGATTCCCCCCCCCATATGCATTACTTTACATTTGGCTACATTAAAATGCATTTGCCATTTCACAGCCCATTCGCCCAGTTTGGAGAGATCCTTCTGGAGCTCTTTAAGGTGCCGCATGTTTTTTGTCTTTTGTTTTGTTTTATTTTTCTTTGATTTTTGCCTGGAACTCTTTCCTCTGAGAAATCAGAAACACATCATACGTAAAAACACAATACAGTGGACCCTCATATAACAAACGGTTTGTATAACATAAAGTCTGTACAACATAAAACATTCTGGAGATAGGGGAAATTTGCTTAACGGGGGCTAATCCATACAACATAAAAATGGTCACGATTAGGGATTATTCTGTCTTCAATGCATTCCTATGGGAAATTTGTATAAAGGAAAATTTGCTTAACATAATTTTATTTGGACAAATTAATTCCTTTATACAAGATACCACTGTACTACATTAGCAGTTGCAATTGCAATAGATTCAGGGATAGTATATGGACCAACACGGTACCTGTACATCACCCAGCAGGATGCTGTAAGCATTCTAACACAATGGCCTCTGCATGCTGATTTGAGGGCTCCGTCTTTTTAACTCTTAACCAGTGAGATCAACACCAGCTCCCCTTTATATGCAGTTTTACTGTATTTCTGCCAGCTGCAACAGACCACTGCATATCCCATAGGATTGCTACGTCCTAGACAAGCCGTGCAAAGATGGAACTCACTGCCTGCTTCACAGTCTTTTTGAGTTAATCTTGCAATCTGTTGCTTGTTTGAAAATGTTTATTTTATTAATTTATGCTTTTCTGATTGTTTATATCTAATTAAATTAAATGCCAAACACCATCTTTTAAGAACAGTTTAACAGTTCATGCGTATAGCCGGATTGGCTATGAAGCAATAAAGTATTTGTATTCATAAAGCACAAGGATTTTCCCCTTGAAAGCACACAGGCAGCCTTGTCAGGGATATTAGGTTCCCAAAAGGAGCTAGAGAACAAATGGGGAGGGCAGCTTCACCTGATGCCTTCCGGGTGGCTGGGAGCAACAAACATACTTAGAGGGTGCCAGATTGGAGCATAGGCGTAGCTAGGGCTTCCAGAGCCTGGGACAAAAGTCAGTTTTTGCGCCCCCCAGGCCAAAACACAGGAGAGCGAGTCCCCACCCTCTTGCCGCCACTCCTCCTCAGCCCGCCCGAGCTGCCTGGAGGGTGACCCCTCCTGCTGCGGTGCGCCCCGCCCCTTGAATGGAGTAAGGCACGGCGCCGGCACCCCCCACCGGCAAGTAGGCCACCGGGCTCAGCCAGGCTGCCCCGCCAACCCCCCCCCAGGCATCTCTAAGCCTCAGCGGCACCCTCCGCTTCCAGCAGCAGCAGCCCCAACTGGTGCGCCCCCTGCTCCCCCTCCATGGCCTGGCAGAACAACGGTGGCGGTGGCCCTAGCGCCCTCGGGGCCATTCACATGCTGCCAGGTGGATGGGGCGCCAAGCTGGCCACCCCCACAGCCAAGGTGGCGGCAAGGTTCGGGGAGGCAAGGCCGAACGCGGGAGCAGCAGCAAAGGGTGGCCTAGGTGCGACAGGTACACCTGTGCCTTTACTAAGGAGTAATCGGAGATGGGGGGTGAGGGTGGCGGGGGGGTGATTTGCCCCCCCAATTGCTGTGCCCGGGGTGCCCCACCCCTTTACCTCCCCATCCCCCACCCCTGGATTGGAGGTTTCTATAGACCAGCAGGACCCAAAGAAGACCTTGAAAATAAAGTTAATCTTATGGATTACTATTCCCAGAGCACCTCAGCAACCTGGCCATTGGAGATGGCAGGTTTTTTTTAAAAAAAATATGGGTGTTCTAATCAAAACATTTTCCAGGTTTTTTTTCACCCTCTGCTTGATGGGTGAAAAGAGGAAGAATTATGCACAGGCTATGGAGTGCACATGGGGGTTTTTTGTTATAGTTTGAAAGTACTTTTTAAAAACTGGGTTTTCCCCCCCTTAGGGTGCTGAAGTCAATTCTTTTCACTTGCATAGCATGACTGAAGAATGATGAAATTGCATCCTCTTGGAAAAAGGAGCACAATGCATGTAAATTTAGGTGCAATGACTACATAGCTAACAGACATATATTAGCTCTGACTACAGTAAGAGTCAGACAAAACTTAATGACTGAACAACAACAACAACAACAACAACAACAGTAAGAAACACTGTAAGCACCTCTTCATTGGGCTGGCTGAACACCATTTGTTAATGAACAGCTTTAAGGACCCAGGTTTTATTTCAATTCCATCTGCTTGTCTTGCAGTAATTGTGCTGGACCACCTCTCAAACCAAGGCTAACTCTGAACAGAGTGTGGTCCTCTGGCAGCCCTATCAAATGGAGGTCTGCCCTCTATAAGGTAGAGCACGAGGCTACACTTCAGCATCTTCAAATCCTGCCTGTGAAGGATGCCAAAGGAAATCGGGTCATTTGTGCCTATCAGTGCATGTGGAAGGAGAAAAGAACTGGTCATTCTTCCATTAGATGGACATGACCTTCTTACTGGTTGTGTTCAACACTTGCAACACAAATGGAGACAGACTGCCCATTAAGCTGCGCTGTGTTCCTCATTAATGGCTACAAGATCCCTTCTGTAAATGATGCATATTGTGCACTGTTTGGAAATGGGCCAGATTTCTACTGAACATGGTGGAAACTCATTGGTGACTCGCCTTATATTCACCTTTATTTTATTTCGAAGGAGTCTCTCCATTTGGATGTGTTCGTATGCAGGTAAGGTCTCGAGCAGTATATGGGCAAAGAAGGGGGATGTAGAAATTATGGAAGCTTACTAAAGTCCATGTTTTTCTCTCTTTTAAAAACACTCTTGCCCCTTTGAAAGTGACTTCTCATTTTTTAATATTGTAATTTACTGACCATTTCGTAAACCACCCCGGGTAGTGCAGTTTGCCCTAAGGGGGCAATATAGAAATATAAACAAACAAATAAATAAATAAATCTCATAGACACTGATGCATGGAGGCTTTCAATCAATCAATCAATCAATCAATCAAAATAAAATAAAATAAAAATCAGAACAACAAGAAAGCAGATTTGGATTTCTGAATGAAAGAACCGATTCCAATGATTTGTTTTAAAAAGAGATATCCAACAGAATGGACAAGCTAAATGTGAAATATGGTATTTATTTATTTATTTATTGCATTTTTACACTGCACCGATTTCCCAGAAGGGACTCTGGATGGTTTACATAAATGCAAATGAGAAACAAACAACAATGCGAATTAAGTAAACAGTAGAATAAACAAGTAAAATAAGCAAATAAATGCATAATATATGCAATAGGCAAAAATAAAAAAAGAAACAACCCATGAACTCAGCCAGAATAATATTGCCAGGGCTAGAATTCTATAGATTGTTACATCCTTCAGGCTGTTCTGGACGATTTTCATTCAATTCACCTTTTCCTTAATCATAATGGCCTTTGAACTGCAGAGCTGGACAGGACCCTGTGGATCATTGAGTCCATCCCCTGTCAAGGAGGCACAGTGGGGAACTGAACTCCCAACCTGGAGAGCGACTAAAATGATTACTGGGCTGGGGCACCTCCCTTATGAAGAAAGGCTAAAACATTTGGGCCTCTTTAGTCTGGAAAAAAGGCGCTTGAGGGGGGATATGATTGAGACATACAAAATAATGCAGGGTATGAGTAAAGTGGATAGAGGGAAGCTCTTCTCTCTCTCCCAAAATACCAGAACAAGGGGACATAAACTCAAATTGAGGGCTGGGAGAGTAAGAACTGACAAAAGAAAATATTTTTTCACCCAGCGCGTTGTAAGTCTATGGAACTCCCTGACACAGGATGTGGTGATGGCATCTGGCCTGGATGCCTTCAAAAGGGGATTGGACAGATTCCTGGAGGAAAAGTCCATCACAGGTTACAAACCATGATGGAGAAACCAGGGTACATCAAGGGCCAGATGCAGGGAAGTGGTATCAGGAGACAGATATCTAGTCTCATGCACTCCCAAATGCATCTGGTGGGGCCGCTGTGAGATACAGGAAGTTGGACTAGATGGGCCTTTGGCCTGATCCAGCATGGCTCTTCTTATGTTCTTATGTTCTTATGTTCTTAACCTCAGAGACTTAAGCCACACTGAGCTATCCAGCAGTTCCGTTACTACAGCAGATGTCTTGACCCTATTTGTACTGTAGTCAAGCACATAAGGCAGCTATCTCACCTGGGGAAAGATCTGGATATTGTGAAAGTCCGGCTTTTCTTCTTTCTTGGTCACATGGCTGAAGATCTGGGATCTCCGTCTCCATGTACAAAGGTTTTTTAAAAGCGCTGCTCAGGCCCACAGCCAGCAGGTGGCGCTAGGAAAAAATGAAAAATAATTTTAAAAAACAGTTTTGACAGCCCAAAGGCCAGCTGATCAGCGCTGGGGGAAGGGGAATTTTTTTAAAAAATTAAAAAGCGCCAACCAGCCCCAGGACGAGCTGGTCGGAGCTGGGGGGGGGGACAGAAAACTGGATCATATGTGAGCTCCCACAGACTTCTGGCTTGCATTTTTTACCGAAGCAAAAAATTCCCAACTTCTCCGGTAGGTCATGGAAAACTTGCTAAAAGGGGCATAACCAGTTTTTTTAAAAGCCTGGTGGCCGTGGGGATAAGATTTTTGGAAATGATTTATCTTGAAATTTAATCAGCATTTTAAAGGACGTGTGATAGACCCCTGTTAACTCTAAATGTCCCCTTCATTGCAACTTTGAACACCACCACAAATCTGCTCCAGCCTACCTCATCTCTTCAGGTTGGTAGATAGTTAGCTCTTATTGAGCTGCAGACACGAGGTCATGTATTTTGAGTTGGAGCACTTTCTCCCTAGTCCAGTCATGAGCTGCCTATGCCTGGTGCCCGTAGGACACACATCTCTGAGGCTATTCCAAGATGACTATAACGGGTAAAGGGAATCAATAAAGCACCCACCCATTCACCTGACTCTCTCGCCTCATTGCCCCCACTTCTTTCAATGGAAACAGACGTAAAGAAATCACTCCTTTTTAGAACAGGCTTTCCGCTTGCTTATGCTGCTTCCCTTACAAGGAAACCCAGAAGCAGGTCATGTGGGAGGTATCCTGGCAACACTCTTACTTTGGAGATGAGAAAAGTGGAAGTGCATCAGGAAACAACTATCCGCTAAACTGTACCAAGATTTCACATCTCTCCCTTTTGACTGGGCTTCCCTAGTTATGACCTAGTTTCAGCCTTGGCGCCTTCGTGGGCTGGCACTGAAGTGCCATTCCTTTCCAAAATTTGAGAGACCTTGCCTGGCCACGATCATGTTCGGGGGATTCGAAATCTAGCTATGCCCATTTTGGTGGAGAATAAAACATGGAGAGATGTGCCTAACCCCAGCCTCTCCATCGGAAAAGGAAAAATGGTTTGTCCTCATCTAAAGCAGGGGGCATGGGTGGCGCTGTGGGTTCAACGGCTGAGCCACTGGGCTTGCCAGTCGAAATGTTCGCAGTTCGAATCCGAGTGAAGGGGTGAGCTCCCATTGCTCCTCTCAGCTCCTGTCAACCTAGGAGCTTGAAAGCACATAAAATGCGAGTAGATTAATAGGAACTACTTTGTTGGAAAGATAACACTGTTCCGTGCACTTGTGCATGTAGTCATGCCAGCTGTATGACTCTGGAAATATGTCTACTGATAAACACTAGCTCTTCAGCTCACAAAATAAGATGAGCACTGACCCTGGAGTGGGAATCTTTACCTTTAAAGTTAGGAGTACACCCAACATTTACTCAAAATACATGGTTATATGCTTCCTTTCCATTCAGTGAGTAGCTCCAGGGGTCTGCAACCTTTAAGACATAAAGAGCCACTTGGACCCGTTTCCAACGGAAAAAAAAAACCTGGGAGCTGCAAAACCATTGCGACATTTAAAACAAAGATAACACTGCAAATATATTTTCCCCTCCCCTCGCTCCTGGCTTTTTGGGCACTCGCAAGCAACACACGCCCTTGTGCGCTCCTCGGACACGCTGCGCCCCGGTGCCGGGCTCGGGTGGGGTGGGAAGGAGCGCCGGCGGCTGCGGCTCCTCCGGGCACCCCCGAAGGGCTTCTGAGAAGGAAGCCAATGAAAGTTGCTTCTTCGGCACTTCGGGCGCCGGGAGAGCGAGCGAGCGGGCGAGCCTGAGCCGCCGCCACCTCCCCCCACCCCGCCACCCTGTCCCCGAGGGTTTCCATCGAGGCGCGCACCTGCCTCAAGTTCTCCCGCACACACAACTGGGGCGGCTGCATGTCCGCCAGCCTCGGGGAGGGCCGGGCTGGGGGTGGGTGGGCACGCAGGAGGCACGTTCTGTGTGTTGGAATGGAGCAGAAGGCAGCTGCTGGCAGGCTTTCGGAGAGAGCGAGAGCGAGAGCGAGCGAGACAAGCAGGCAGGCGCACAGGCGCTCTGCTCGGCTCTGCTCGGCTTCTCGAGCCAGGTGGCGCGCCGTTAGCCTCCCCGGGCGGCCAGGGGCCCCTGAACAACTTGAGCCCGGCGCCCCCACCCCGCCGCCGAAACCGGCTGACTCCAGGAGGGAGCCGCTGGAAGTCTAATAAGAGGGGGGCGGGCTCGAACTAGCTGTCACGCCGCATCCCTTGACTGCCAAGTTGATCTCGTGCAGGAAAAAGAAAAGCCGACTTCCTCCGTTGCTTCTCGCCTCTCCGCCGCCGCTACCGCCGCTCCCCCCCTCCCCGCTCCCGCCACCACCAACCCCTTGCTTGTTGGGCCAGACCTGACAGCCTTTCTTGAGGTTCCCATTCCGCCCTTGCTGCCTTCTGCCTGGATCCTGCAGCCATGGTCTGACTCTCTCTCCCCCCCCACACACACACTCCATCTCTCCCTCCTCCTCCTCCTCCTCTCGCCCCCACCCTCCATGGAGGAGGGAAGCGCAGCCCGAGTGTGTCGTGCCCACACCGCTTCCACTTTTGGGGGGGGCAGTTTTTAAAAATCTTCCAAAAAATAGTACAGGAGGGAGGGGGGAATTTCTAATCTCTCTCTCTCTCTCTCTTTCACGGAGACACGCTGCGCGTGCGCCCGCTTCCCCGCATTTTTGGAGCTTCATCCCGGCAAGTTAGTGCAAAGCCGTAGTTTTTTTTGGGGGGGACTGTAGCGAAGCAAAAGGAGAGAGAGAGAGAGAGAGATGCCAACTGCACATGTGCAATGCTTGGAAGGGGAAGGGGGGAAGGAAGGAGGGTTTTCTCTTCCTCCACGTTGAACTGTCCCGTCTAAATGCTGCCCCACCACCACACACACACATCGCTTCTTCCCCCTCCCACCAAACACCCAAACAAGAAAGGAAGGGGAAGGGGGGAAGGAAGGAAGGAGGGTTTTCTCTTCCTCCACGTTGCGCACACACACAACACACACACACACATCGCTTCTTCCCCCTCCCACCAAACACCCAAGCAAGAAAGGAAGGGGAAGGGGGGAAGGAAGGAAGGAGGGTTTTCTCCTCCCGTCTTTTTTTCTTGGGGGGGGGGAGGCAACAATCCAGATCTGGGAGGTTTTCTTGAAGTTAAAAAAAAAGAAAAAAGGCTGCCGTTCGGGGGGCACTTTCCACCACGCCTCCCCCCCTCTCTCTTGCTCTGAAGAAGAGGGAGCGCGCTGAGAGTGTGGCCGCGCTTGGCTTCGCGCCGCCTTGTGGGACGGGCTGTCCTCGCGAGATTCGGCGCCTTTATATTGAAATTTCTGAACCCTCCCGGAGCCGCGGCAAATGTTCCAAAGAGCCGCATGCGGCTCCGGAGCCGCAGGTTGCAGACCCCCGCCCCACACCTTTGAAGCAGAAACATAAGGAGACTAACAAAGGAGCAACAGGGAGGAAGGGGCAATCCGAAGAACCCTGCGGTATGGGGTTTTAAAAAAACCCTCTATAGTTAATCTAGTAATAGGTAGAGGGCATGCTCCTCATTGACACCTACTGTTAAAGAAAAAGCATGCAAGATTGCATTTCTCCAATCAGTCACAAGTTTTACACCAGCTATTCTGGTGTAGGCCGTAGGCCCACCTGCACGGCCCTGGTATATTTGAAGGAGGCTACTAAATAATTCTTGACACGCCACTTTGTGACATTTGTTATATGACTTAGATAATCCTGATTTGTTGTATGTTTCTTCTTAATGGGTATTGGAAAAAAGAGATGGAAAATGGTTACTCTGAACACTTTAAAGCACAAGTATTTGACCCACTCTTTATGCCCTGTTTTTCACCATTCTTGTAGACATTTATTGCATCAACTGCACAACATTAGCACTAATTATGAGTCATTCCAATATTTCAGCCTGACTATGCACTAAACAGTAGGACCCTGGTATCTGCTGGGGATTGGCTCCAGGCTTTCCCATTGATAACAAAAACTGTGGATAAGAGAGAACACCAACAATTCCCAACACTGTTGTTTTGTGACAGTAGTTTGCTTTGTGGCTGCTGAATTATTTATTTATTTTCTGGTTTTAGTTTCATTTTGCTCATCCTCATCCAGTTCATTACTGCAGTTAAACACTCATGTAAAGTTGAGATAGTAACTCCCTTAGAATCCGGAGGTGACGAGTGGTAGAGCCGGATATTATTGACATACTGGTGGCACTTAACCCAAAAATACCTGCTAACCTCCCCAAGTTGTTTTATGTACAGTAGATGTTAAATAACATAGGAGACAGAACAGAACCCTGGGGGACTCCAGAGGTCAGCGGCCATGCTGTCGAACATGAATCACCTAACACCACTTTCTGCATTCTTTCCTGCAGGAAGGACCAGACCCACTTTAATGCAGTATCCCCAATTCCCATTTCAGAGAGATGAGTCAGGAGGATGCCATGGACTATAATGTCAAAATCAGCTGAGTGGTCTAGTAAAACCAGAAGGGACACAGATCCCCTATCCATTTCCCTCTGTAAGTCATCTACCAATGCAATCAGTGCCGTCTCAGTCCCATAGCCAGGCCTGAAGCCAGATTGAAATAGATCCAGGTAGTTTATCTCATCCAGAAACCTCTGGAGCTACGAGGCCACAATCCGCTCTAGGACTATCATACTTTGTTGATAGCTGAAAGTGAATTGACTATCTAGAAGACTCCCCACAGCCTCATTTCCAGAGACATTTCTAGTATATGAAATATTCCTTTGTATGCTGTGAATTTGGAGGAAAAGGATACATCTCTGTTTAGAGAGCTAGAAACCATTTTTGAAATTGGCACAGGAACTAAGGTGGTCTATTAGAGAGGCATTAAGTTGCAAGGCAAAAAAGGCAAAGCTCACGCCTGTTCTTTGGTAAGCTGTAAATCACTCAGGCCTCCTCTGGTGATCAGTGGTATCCATTGTTTGCTGGGTAATTATATTCCTCTGCTAGAAGCTAAGCTGCTTAATAGTTTGGTTTGTTTGGGGTGGATGGTACACACACACCGCACTAATTAACAGTCAGAGAGACTGTTGTGTAATCATCTTAGAACTGCATTGCTGGAAGGGATCCTATGGACCACTGAGTCCAGTCCTTGTCAAGGAGGTGCAGTGGGGAATGCCCTAGTTCAGGCGTATCCAAACTTTGTCCCTCCTGATGTTTTGGACCACAACTCCCAGAATTCTAAACTTAGATTGCCAACGACACAGGACTGTGGGAACTGCGGTCCAAAACATCTGGAGGGCCGAAGTTTGGACATGCCTGCCCTAGTTCCACTACCTTACTGTCCACTTCGATTGCACCTGATTGCCAAAACAAAGTAGGGTGATGATGCCTGGGAGATGCAGGAGTCCACCAGAATAGCAGAGACTCTGGATGATGCTAAGAAAGAAGTCCCCTTGCTATCAGAGTTGGGCTAGAGCAGTGGGTGGTGAACCTTAGGCACTCGAGATGTTTTGGACCACCACTCCGAGAATTCCGAGCCTAGGTTGTCAATGACAGAGGATTGTGGGCACTGTGGGCCAAAACATCTGGAGTGCCAAAAGTTCACCACCCACTGGGCTAGAGGAACCAATGGTAATACTTGTGTAAGACAGCTTTCTTGGTTCCCTGTGTTCCCTGGAGAACATCACATACAGTAGCATATGAGGCGGCCCCACACTGTCTCCCATTTTAGGCAATGTCCTGCAAAATGACAGGAATTGCTCAGTCTTAACCAAGTGGCCATTTTTGATCCTCTAAGATGAATTTAGTGTTTGCGTTAAAAAAAAAAAAGAGTAGGATTGTTTCACAAAATTAGGTCTTTTGTTAGTGGCTCTTCCTCCCGTCCAGCCCTTTCCTGCTCGTTACTGACCACAGCTTGCTTTTTCATTAAAAATAAACTGGTGCACATCCCAATCTTACAACGCCAACGATTCTGAGTTGCCGGTTCCTAAAATATCCTATCACGTGTATGCAAGTTATTCAATATAAATGATGTGTTCCATTTGTATGGAGGTTGGGTTTTCAGAAGACATAACGTGAGCTAGCGTCAAAAGGTGAATTGTCATTTTTACCACAGGAAAGATATGTAAAGGTTGTCTTTGCCTTCACATCTCAATCCCTTATTTGGAGCCAGCTGGAATCCTTGAATATAGAGTGTAGATTGCTTATCAAACAGTAGAGTCTCTTCCTTATCCGGTTCTGGGGTCCCCCCCCATCTATTCCCATAAAGGATTGGAATAGTCTAGCACTTCTGTATGCAGACGACAGTATTCTCCTGACCTTGCATGTAGAGATGACAGTATTCTCTCATAGCAAAGTGTGCTGCTGACTGCCCCATAGCACTTAAAGCATTCTCTGGACAGTTGACAATTTCATTATACTGGCTACACATTGCCCCCTGCCTTGGCAATCTGGGTATTCAATGTAATTGCTGGCATAGACTGTTATAGTATCCTATTGGATTTGCAAACTCATTAAATGGGCTATGCAAAATCAGAATTCCTTGCCTGCTTCGCAAGCTCTCTATGACGCAGGGGAGTGGTATCAGGAGACAGATGTCTAGTCTCATGCACTCCCAAACGCATCTGGTGGGGCCGATGTGAGATATAGGAAGCTGGACTAGATGGGCCTTTGGCCTGATCCAGCATGGCTCTTCTTATTTTCTTATGTATATTATCTTTACCACTTGTGAGGGTTCAGTTAAGACCAGTAACGGTTCTGATGAAGAACTACTATTCGAATCCAGAGAGGTTTCTCCCAAAATGTTAAACTTTTATTCACACCATAGGCGGGCACATTGTCTTTAACATTATTCTCAACAGTGTTAACATTAATGAACAACAAACTTCTTAATATTTCCCTTACACCTGAAGGTGCCACCATTCAAAAATGGGTTCGTACTCATTTGCGGTGATGGGGACCCTTTGGCAGCATTGGATCATAACATATGGCCCCGCAGCAGTGGTGCTTCACTGCATTCAACTGTGTCTCCCAACCCCAGCCAGGAATCAATTTCAATATAGCCCCTCCTCCCCGGGTTATTTTCACCGTATTTGTTCCTCTTATCTGGCTAGCTGTCACCGTCACTGGAGTTGGCAGTGGTAATCCAATGTCTATGGAAGGTCTTATCTCCTTCTCTGTTTGGGTTCCTTGATCGGCATATCTCAGAACCTTTCCCCCTTCCATTTGGACTTTGACATCTCTTCCGTTCAGTTCTGTCGGACAGCTCTTGCTTCTGTATCCCTCTTTTATACATTCGCCCCTCCCATTCTCTTCTCCCATTTGCCTAATGTCACATCTATCAGCCAATAGCTTTCCACTACTGGCTCCTCTCAAACCGTCCGAACCCTTCTATTATTTACCTCCTTGATATCAACCCACTCTATCAAGTCTTTGCCTATCTCCACCGCTTCTCTCTTCTCTTCCTGCTTCATCTTTTCCATGTCTGCAGACGGCACACTCTTGTTACCACTTGATCCTTGTTTGAGAATGATAATTTGTTTTCCTGATTGTTCATAAGTTAAGGTCAACTGACACCTCCTAAGAATGGTTTTAATTTCTGTTTATGCGTACAGCCTGACTAGCTATGGAGCTATTATAATGTAATTAAATAATTTTTACCAGCGGTGTACAGATTGTTTTTCTGGAGTGAACCACAAATCTTAGAATTCTAGGAAGTGTAGCTTAAAAAGAACACCACCACAAATCTGCACACCTCTAGTTTTCACTCTCAGCTTATTGTTGAAACAAGGACTAACTATGATTGCATTTTTTTAAAAAAGAGAACTGATAAGAGCTGCAGCCAGTACTGTCTAAATGACAAGTTAAAACATTATTATTTATTTGAAGGGCCACTTTCTGCCCTCTTTCTACATGAATCTGTACATATAATAGAATGATCATCTGGGGTGTTTTTTGACACTCGAGAACCATCTGAAGTCTGGCTGGAAAAACATGGAGCAGGTCCTTTTTGGGGTAAAGTGCCCAGAATGTCCTTCAGTCAGATGGTGCAGTATATAAACAAACAAACAAATAAATAAATATTGTGGCACTCAGATTGCAAATTTCTCTCCACCGATACAGTTTTCAAAGAAGTAGCCATCCTGGGCTGCTGCTGCCCCCACCCTTAATCCTGTTATGGCTCTCAGACCTACCCATCTTTTTCTGTCTAAAAGACGCCCCCATGTATAAGACAACCCCCACTTTTCAACCCAAAATTACAGTTTCACAATTGTGCAGTTCTCTCCTCAGTTTACTTCCGTGTATCAGATGACCCCCAATTTTTAGTCTAACAATTTTAGACAAAAATAGTCTTATGCACTGAAATATATGGTACAGTATATTTAAACAAATAGCCAAATGTGCTTTTTAAGTGCTTGGTTAATTTTGTTTTTTTGTTTTTTTTTTTTTAAAAACTTTCCCTCTATGTTAAACGTTCTGTTTTCATTGAGTTGATTACTATATTGCAGTATTATTATTATTTTAGTATTAAGAGCCCTGTTTGGGCCATAAACAGTTGATGTACATATTATGAATAATAAGGGCAGATTCAGTTGGGAATATAATATCAGTTGGGAATATAAGACCAAGATCATCTATACCAGTCTCAACCTTCCTAATGCCGCGACCCTTTAATGCAGTTCCTCATGTTGTGGTGACCCCTTCGCCCTGCTTGGAAGAGGCCACAAGCCCCCTTTTGCAGGCCACAGCCGCAGGTCTCATAGAGAACTTCCCTTTACAGACACCCTCAGCCAATCACAACCTCTGGTGTCATTGACTGACATCCCCTCCAACCTATCAAGCTGTAACTCACTCTTTCCCCCTTCTTCCCCTCCTCCTCCAGACCCAAGCCGTTTGTGCCTTTTTCTTCACTGGCTCACGGCAACCCCTGTGAAATGATTGTTCGACCCCCAAAGAGGTCCTGACCCCCAGGTTGGGAACAATTGATCTATACTCTTATATTTTTGATCAGCACGTGTGGGCGTGAAAGCTGGAAATATAATAAAGCTGACAGAAAAACAATTGATTTGTTTGAAATTGATTTGTTTGATACTCTGGATGGCCAGAAAGATGATGAAATGGGTCCTATATAAAATCAAGCTTGAAATACCATTGGGTGGAAAAAGTTGAATGGCAAAAGGCTGTCCTACTTTTGGCACATCATAATTCTCAGGGGGGGGAGAGACAATAGCACTGGGAAATGTGGAAAGCAGAAGGAAAAGAGGAAAGCCAAGTATGAAATGGTCTGACTCCCCAAAGGAACCCACAGGATTGGGTTTGCAAGACCTGAGCAGAGAGATGCTGAGGGCAGGAGATTGTGGAGATTCAGATGGACCCTGAACCAAATGGTGAGCCACTGTGTGAGACAGAATGCTGGACTGGATGGGCTGTGGGTTGTTCCAGCAAGGCTGTTCTTATGTTCTTAAGTTCTTATATTTATTTATCAATTTAATTTATTTATTTTTTAAAAAATTCCATCCCGCCTTTCTCCCTGAAAGGACCCAAGGTCATTCCATGAATGGATAAAGACCAAGAAAAGACAAGACCGAGAATGTATCAAGTCCAAGAAAATCACAGACAACACAAGATGGAGAAAGCTAGAACAGTTTGGTCCTCTGAAGAGAAGCATATGTACAGTTTGTTCTACCTGATTACTCAGGCCAAACAAATTTGAAAAGAGGTGAAGGGAGGGCAAGAATCCCTTGGCTGGAGGATCTGGGAGATGGTTCAGAAGCAATAGGGCACCATTGTTTAGAGGTGCCATATCTAAAATCCAGTTAGTTGTGGCAATGGTCAGCTGTTGGTACAGAAGAATCAGAAGAGGGGTGCTTGAAGATAAGACAGCTCCTAATGCTATCAATCAAAAGGACTGAACAGCTATGCTACCTTTCATTCCTAAATGAGCTATTTCTGTTGGGGGTGGAAGAAGAAAGCAGAAGAAATTATGGGACAGAAAATATGGGATGGTTTCAATGAAGGGGGTTAGTATTGGCGTATGAACTGCTCATAAATTTTTGGATGTTATTAATTCTGGCTGCAGGGGGTACACCAAATTATAGGGTGCTTCTCTGCTCTAAAACAAGAAGGACGGGTATAAAAAGTGGCATTGCAAGAATTAGGATTCAATTGATACCACTCGCTGTTATTCCAGTTTTTTTGCATGCCAGGCAGAGTTCTCTCCCCATAGGAGTTCATACAGGTCTGGAGTCCAACCATGTAATATGTAGTAGAGTCATAGCTGTCAATCAAGTGTTTCCCACGGACTGGGAGCTCCAGGGAGGTGGGGTGCTGGCAGCCGGGCTCTTCAGCGGGGGGGGGGGGGGGTGGAGCCTCATTTGCATATAGGGTTCCCAGAATCCCTTGTGGTGGCTTCAAAATGCTCACTGTGACCTAGGTCTCTCAGCTTTCTAGGTGTATATATATATATATATATACCAATCCAGACAGCTGGTGGGGTGTGGGTTAGGGGTAGTTCAGGGAGAAGTGCTCTCTGGCGGACCACCCAGTAGCATCCGGAGCTCAGCTGCCCGCCGCCAGAAATGCAGGACATTTCAGGGAAAAATAATTTTTCAGGAAGACGGTGGGAAAGAGTGAATGTCCCGCCCAAAACGTGACACTTTACAGGTCTGATTAGAGTGGGAAGAGATGTATCTCTGCTGAATGTATCAAGTAAGTTTTTTAGCCTCCTACGGTTAAGCCTATGTTTCAGTAAATATGTATGTGTGTTCTGTGTCCCCCCCCCCCCCATTTTCACATGCTAGAAAAGGTCAACATCACCCTCCTGCATCTCTTTGCCAGTGTTGAATTACAAGCTGTTGGAATTTAGTGTTATTTCAAGGACATTATTCCCAGCCTCCCCACCCCCTCCACCACCACCTACAAGGAAATGGGCTGGCAGTCAGAGCAGTACAGATTGCTTAGAGAACGGTACTGTTAAAAAGCCATGCTGATTTGCCTTGAGTTGCAAGGTGACACCCACATCCGTCGAGTGCCTTGTGAGCCAAAAGACCAGAACAATATTGCAATTTGCAAAACCTTAAGTTTCATTAGAAATCAAGCCCAGAGAGAAATCTTAGTTCTTTGAGCTGATGCTCATCAAAGCAGTTTGCTTCATATAAAACAGCTTATTCTCAAAACCTGCAGGCAAGAGTAGCTCAAACTAAATATGAAGATAAAGCAAAGTGTGTTGTTTATATGCTGCCCCATAATGCTTAACGCTATCTTGGTGGTTTACAATTGAATTATGCAGGCTACATGTTGCCCTGTCTCCAAGTATTCATTTTACCAACTTCAGAAGGACGGAAGGATGGGTGAAGCTTACAACCTGGATTGAACCCCAGGTTGTAACTGCAATTTGGCCACAGTACAGGTTCTTTTAAACCACATATTGCTCAACCTTTGACTTTTTCTTTTCCAATTTCTTTCTTTCCTCACCCCCATCTTCCATCTACATTTTCCTTTAGCAAATCCCCCAACTGCATTGATTCTTGAGAGACCTGCCCTCTGAAAAAAGAAACTTGAATCTTGATATGTATGCATGCACAGCACATTCCTATTCTGGCAAGCTTTCCTTGAACAAGGAACTATCTGTTACGTGACTTTTATATGGATTACCATACATGACTGCATTGACTGATTTCATGAGAACACCCATGTTTTTCATGTGAGTTTCCAGTTCCACCACTCATAATGGATTGTTTTTTCTTTTGGCGTGCTCTTTGTAGCTTTAATGTTACCTCTTAATGTTCTAAAATGCCTCTTCTAATTCCCTGTTCTTAACTTGAATGTATCTCAAATGTTCAGGGCTGTATTTTGTCCCTCATTATTGTAAGCCACCTTGGGTTCTTTTCCAAGGAGAAAGGTGGGGTAAAAATATTCAAAATAAATAAATAAACTTAAATAAACTGTATTTAAGCCAGGATCAAAACAGGCAAAACAGTTAGCATGTTATTAAAATCAGAGCTCCCCCAAAAGTGAAAAGCATCTGTTTGTCTCAGCATGACCTCTCATCACTACTGCATGTTACGAATTAGCTACCTTATGCATAGCAATTGATCCCTGGGAGGTAAACATGGGCATCATTGGCAGGTCTGATACTGCAGTCACACAACTCTGAAGGAAGTGTATGACTTGTAATGAATGTATTGGATCCACATTTAATTTCAAAGCAATTCAGCCTTTTTCACTGCATTGTCTGATCAGTCATTTTCTCTAACAAATTGGGGAGAAGAAAAGGGGCTTCTGTAAGATCATCTAGCAACACATGGGATTTTTGGAATGTAGAGCCAACTTCAAGTAACTTGGGAAACTTGTCCAAGGCATGTGTCTGATTAGGAACAAATTCATGTATTCTGCGGAGCCATTAGGGTTCAAGTCTAAGAAGATTTAGTGTTGCCCAGTCATATGTTGTCCCATACTGAATTCCTTAAATCCACTGTACTATCTAATGCAGGACTTCAGTCAGCAGGGCTGGCTTTGCTGGAAGCAGGTAATTTCCCTGCTAGAATTGCTCTGTAATTTTGTTTTAAAGACCTTACATTAGAATAATCAGAATTTGCACAGAGTGACAGAATGTACAATGCCAAAGTGTGACTTAAGGATGCAATCAGATGGGCATTGTTCCTGCAGTTTGGTCCAGGTGTGGGATGGATTGGTTTACTCCTTTTTTCCAATGACCACATGAGATTGTGAATGCCGTCCCTGACTGATGCTGATCCACATCTTTTGGGGGCCTTGTCTGGGGCTACTGTCTTTTGTCTTTGGTGGGTTTTTTAAAGGCAAGCAGGATCACTGGGACTTGGCTAGCTAGCTGTCCTTTGCCAAAGCTGCTTAATGCCCTTGAGAAATTAGAAAGTTCCGCACACTTGCCTACAATGGGGAACGGATTCTGCCGCTACTGCACCTCCTTGAGCAGCCACTTCTTGTTTTGTATCACCTTATCTCCTCCCATGGTCACATGGTTGCTACAGCAGTTCGGCAGTCCACACTTCAGTGGTTGTTTAGCAATCGGCTCCCCTGTTCGCACTTGGCTGAACGGCTTTAAACTACAACAGGCAAATGGCAGAAACAGGGAGGAAACCGAAAAAATGTAGCGTAGTATGTCTGCAAATACAACCAAATTGCTTTAAAAGGGGGTGCAGGAACTGATTTAAAAAAAACACCACCCACAGTGGTCGTCACAAGAAAAACCGACACAGCGGTCAAAAAATGGAGGTGGCCAAGGGGGCTCTTCAGAAAAAGCGATTTGAAAAGCGGACAGTGATTTTTAAGGAGATTTGACTTGAAGGAAAAGACGTTTCAAATCTAAAGTGCGGTAGCAGTCACTACTGTCTTGCCTTTCTTTTAAATTGTTGCTAATGCACTAGCAGTGCTTTTGAAAAGGCTATTAAAATGAAATTAGACATGATTTTTTTTTAAAGAAGAAGACCATTACAAACGCTATCGGTGATGTGCTATGTCAGTTGCAACAAAAAGAAAGGGAATACTTTCTCTCCCTGCCCCTCGGTAGGTGAATAGAAAGGAAGCTTCTCATCTCAAAATTAAGTGGCTTAGGTAAAGCATAGAGGAGGAGAGAGGAGAGGAATTTTTATTTTCCTTTAAAGAGAAGGATCAGTGTCATTGTAGATGATGCTAGTCAGAGTTGCTTGAAGTATGATGTAGTTGACGCTTGCAAATTTATTTAATTATTTATTTGATTTTCAAAAAAGCAGAGGCGGATGGCTATCTGTTGGAGGTACTTTGATGGGGGTTCCTGCATGTCAAGGGGTTGGATTGGATGGCCCTTGAGGTCTCTTCCAACTCTATGATTCTATGATTTATACATACCGCACCCATCTGGCACCAGTGCCACTCTGGGTGGTTTACAAAATTTCAACATAAATAGCACCATGTACAATATCTTAAAATAAAGCAACATACTGTAGTAGAAGTATAAATGAATCAAAAACAGACAACAATAGGATCAAAAATACCTTGGAGACAGGACAAGATTGCTTCAAATGACACATCATACCTTGAAGCAATGCTGTTTGGCATGATCTATAGCAGCAGTTACCAACCTTGG
>JAHTLZ010000225.1:2464698-2476770 GCA_023846285.1 Phrynocephalus versicolor | reverse complement strand
CACACACACACACACACACACACACACACACACACACACACACACACGTGTCTAGCGGAGGAGCTCTCCTCCTCCGGGGAGGCCTCCTTTTATTTATTTATTTATTTATTTATTTATTTATTTATTTATACAACTTATATGCCGCCCACTACCTAAAGGTCTCTGGGCAGCTTACAATTAAAATGAATAGTTAAAACAGTTAAAACGTTAAAAAGGCAATGGACAATTAAGACAATGAAAACAGTTAAACACAAAACACTAAAATTGCCACCAGGACCCACAATCTATGTTATGTCAATTTAAAAAAATCAGAAACAGGAAGGTTTTTACCTGGCGTCGAAATGTTATCAGTGTTAGCGCCAGGCAGATGTCACTTAGGAAGGCATTCCAAAACCTGGGTGCAGCTGCCGAAAAGGCCCTAGACCTACAAGCCATCCCTTTCACCTCCTTCAGGGATGGCTCTCTCAGGAGGTCTTCCTGGCTAGATCTTAATTGCCAGGTAGGTTCATATGGAAGGAGACGATCCTTCAGGTATCCAGGTCCTAAGCCATTTAGGGCTTTATATGCCAAATCAAGCACTTTGAATTGGGCTCGGGCAACAACTTCTACCCTTGGTAATTAGCATAGCTGATTACATGATTTCTTTGTGTCGCATCAATAAATCCCCAAATATAGTTAGAGAGGTGTTACATGGGAGGTCTACATTATTATGCATTACTACATGTATTGGTACCTATGTGCATTGCTCCAACTTAACTAGTAATGGTAGGAGACAATGAAATCACTTATTGGCAAGCTTTATGGTAATATGAGAAGACAAAGAAATCTAGCTTAACTGGAGGGCTAGTGTGCTGGCACAACTTGTCTGCTGTTGCAAAGAACTCAGGCCTGTGCCATCAAAAGCTGTTGCTTCTGAAATGGCAAAATATGGCTAAAGTTATGCCAACCCCAAAGCTTAATCGCACACACCACTAGCTGTGGTGGCCAGGATTTCTGCAAGTTGTTATCCAAGAAGATCTGTGGACCCAAGGTGGGGAGCCCCTTAATCTAGACCACTTTGAACCAGGATTACCAGGCCATCCAGTTTCACTCTACATTCAAAAAAATTCATAGACAAGTTTGAATTTCTATTCATTCATGCCACTTATCAGAAGACAACTCCTGATGCACCTGCGTTTGGTTAAGATATGCTACACAAACGCCCAAGCATTAGATAGCAACTTCTGCTTGCTTGCCTGCCTGCTTGTTTACTTGTTTATTTGTTATGAACTGGCTGTGTAGCTGTTTTCTTAATGAAGAGTCATCATGTCAAATTCTTCAGTGGTGTATCTTCTGAAATGACAGGCAGTTTGGTCTCTCTCTCTCTCTCTCTCTCACACACACACACACACTGTATGTTGTTCTGCTCTCTCTTCTGGGCTGTATATTGCTCCTCATTATTGTTAAGCCACCTTGGGTCCTTTTCCAGGGAAAAAGGTGGGGTAAAATATTCAAAATAAAAATAAAAATATTCAGCAGCATTAGCAGCTAGTGGGGCTTCCTTGCCTTGGCAAAACCGATTGATGTAAATACCTTTCTTCCTGGTCTGTGGTTTATCAAGGACTAGCAAGGGTCAGTTCCGAAGTTTTACATTTTGATGGTCCCTTAATAGGGGGAACAACAGAATGAAAGTCAGTAGGAATGGCCTTACAGGGAGAAGTGTTAGAACAGAGTATGGACTAAATAACTGCCAATTGATTTCCAGACACCACTCAGAGTGCTGGATCTAACCTATAAAACCCTAAATGGTTTGGGTCCCTGTGATCGCAAGAATCACAGCTTCCATTATGCGCATAAGGTAAAGGTAAATGCCCCCTGCGCGCACATGTGTGCTAGTCATGTCCAGCTCTAGGGGTGGTGCTCATCTCCGTATTCACACCGAAGAGCCAGTGTTGTGCAAGTCCATGGCCACGTAGCTGGCATGGCTGCAAGAAAACACTGTTTTACCTTCCTGCTTTTTTTTTTTTAACAGCGGTACCTATTTATCTACTTGCATTTACAGTAGTCACAAATGGCCTGACATTAGAGCCGAAAGAAGGATCTTTGCTTGTCTTCAAGAATCTTCTTTTTCTAATCATGGATTTCCTGTCACGTCTGTTTCTGTCCTAAATCTTTGGCTTAAATCCAGTAGGTAGTCCTCAGCTAGAGTAGAGTCACTCATTCATTGGGATTGAGTGTATACATTAAATATTTGGTAACTGATTCAATAGGTCAGTGGTGGCGAACATTCGGCACTCCAGATGTTTTGGACCACAACTCCCACAGTCCTTTATCACTGGCAATCTAGGCTTGGAATTCTGGGAGTTGTGGTCCAAAACATCTGGAGTGCCAAAGGTTTGCCATGCCACCACTGCAGTTGGTCTACGGTATGTGAGCCTAGCAACTGGATTTACCATTTTTGGAAAAGCATGTTGTGGGCTTTCATGGCTGACATTAAGAAACCTTGCTGACTCCCCCTCAACTTATTATCCTACTGGTAACTGGAGCGACCACAAGCACACAAGGCTCACATGAAAATGTTTTTTAACTTGGTTCCCCAGTGTTTACCAGAGACAAGGGGCCCTCCAGTAAAGAATCCCAGAAGGGTCCATCTGGAAAGCCTAGTAATACTATTCATTTTATCAGTCTCATTAGTATGTGGCTCGGCCTCCCCCCCCTTTTTTTTTCTTTTCTTTTTGGACCACATTATTTGCATTTCATGGAAACAGACACTTGTCAATGGTAGGTAATTTGCCTGGTGTGTTTTCTTGCCATGGTTCGGCTGCCGCTCCTCGGACTCGGACCGGTTAAGGGAACTGCGGCATTTTCTGTCGGCCTTTCCCCGGCGCACGGGGGCTTTTCCAACCAGCCGGCCCGGTTCTCCGCTCCATCTTGGCTGCCGGTTTTGGCCCGGGCGTTCGCCGCCTTGGGTTCCATCATGGCGGCGCCCGGAGTTTTCCCCGGCAGCTCTTTTTTGTGGCTTGGCTGTCTGCCCTTTGTTCGGGGGTTGGCGTTCTTTTTCTATCTGCCCCCCCTCCGGCCGCCGCTGCTTGTTCTTTGTTGCGGCGTGCCGATTGCCGGGGCGCCTTTGGGGGTTGGCGTTTTTCTTTTCGCCTCGCCTCTCCTCCGGCCGCCGTTGGGGAGCTATTGGGATTCTCTCCGGCTTTGGGGGTAGGCTTTTTTCCATCCGCCTCCCCCCCTCTCCGGTTGCCGCCGGGTCTCATCTTGGATGGGACCCGCTGGCAATGGCGTTTTTTCCAGCTGCCTCCCCTCCGGTTAGTTCAGCTAGCCGGCGGCGCCCGGTTTGGTATCCAACATGGCGGCGCCGGCGTTTCTCCCGGCGGTCCTCCCACTATGGCCCTGTGGCGGTTCGCCTACGGTTGGCCTGTCATTGGGGGCTGGGGTTTTTCCATCTGCCTTCCCCCCCTGGCCACCTTGGGAGCCGGTGGATCTACCCCGGTTCGCCCCCTAGCCTAATCATTTAGGCGGCTGGTCGGCCGCGGGCCAATCCGGTCCCGGGCGGCAGGTCGGCCGCGGGCGAACTGGTTTCGGGCGGCAGGTCGGCCGCCGGCGTACCGCTGTCATCTGTTGCCGGCCATTACTCGGGCGGCTGGTCGGCCGCCGGCGATTTGGGCCGTTACCATCTCGGCCGGCTGGTCGGCCGTCGGCAAATTGGTCTCGGGCGGCAGGTCGGCCGCCGGCGAACCGGTCTCGGGCGGCAGGTCGGCCGCCGGCGAACTGGTTTCGGGCGGCAGGTCGGCCGCCGGCGTACCGATGTCATCTGTTGCTGGCCATTAACTCGGGTGGCTGGTCGGCCGCCGGCGATTTGTGCCGTTACTATCTCGGGCGGCTGGGCGGCCGCCGGCGATCTGCTGCTGTCACCATCTCGAGCGGCCGGTCGGCCGCCAGTGTGTTGCCGATTTGAATGGCTGGTTCGGCCGCCAGCGAATTTCTGCTGTTTCCATCTTGGCTGGCGGGTCGACCGCCGTTGGGGCGCCTTTGGTTCTACCTTCCACCATCTCGGGCGGCAGGGCGGCCGCCGGGGTATTGCCGCCGTTCATTAACTCAGAGGGCAGATTGGGCGCCAACGGACGGCCGAAGTGACCTTAAGGCGACAGGCTGAGTCGCGGATGGTTGGCTGTCTTTCCTTCCCCTTCCTAGCTCCCTTATTTACGCCCTTAGTCTCCTGTTCCACCCTCCTTGCCTTGTCTCCCCTACGATCTCATCTTCTCCTAGGCGGATGTATGTTGTATTTTTTATTGTTTTTCTTTGTATTGTATTTCTCTTTATTGTATTTTTATCGCACCTTTATTGTTGTTTTATCGTCTTTGTTGGGTTTCAATTGCATTGTTTGTAGTAATTTTATTTAGATTTTGCGTTGTTAGGTGCGATAGATTTAGTGGTTATCGTATATTGTATATTGTATTGTTTTTTTTTTTTTCCCCCAGGGCCGCCATGCTTGCAGGGACTCATATACCAACTGTGTCGGGCCGTGGGCGGTACGCTTGTAGTAGAGGGGTTAGTCGGATAAGAAGAACTCGGGTCAGGCAGCTTGTGCCTGTCCCCCGTTCTGACCCCTCTGCTCCCTGCCACGTGTCCAGGAGTCACTCCCCCAGCGCCCCTGGCCTTTCCTGCCTCCTGTTGAATGCCAGGTCAGTCTGTAATAAGATCCCCGTCATATATGATGCCATCTCTGACGGCCGGGCTGACCTGGCGTTTATTACCGAGACCTGGGTGGGCGATGATGGGGGAGCTTCCCTCTCTCAGCTTTGCCCTCCTGGGTATCTGGTTCAGGGGGTGGGAAGGTCAGGGGGTCAGAAGGGGGGGGAGTCGCCATCGTCCATCGGGATTCTTTTTATGTTAGCAGGGCCTCGACATTGGTCAGCCAGGGGTTAGAATGCCTTCACCTGTTGGTGGGGCAGCGGGATAGATTTGGTATTGTACTGGGTTACCGCGCTCCCCGCAACCCAGCCCAATCCCTACCAGAGCTCTCGGAGTTCATCGCTGCTGCGCTATTGAGGTCCCCGCGCCTTCTGGTTGCGGGTGACTTCAATGTGCACGTTGGCGGTGGACTTTCCGGTGCAGCTCTGGAGTTCATGGAATCCATGGCTTCCATGGGTCTATCCCAGCATGTTGTTTGTCCCACACACAGGTCTGGTCATACCCTGGATCTGGTTTTTTCCTCCATGTCGGGGACTTCGAGTCTGGAGGTGGGGGACTTTGTCTCCTTACCTGTGTCATGGTCGGACCATCACCTGCTATCTTTCTCTTTGGCGATCGCGGCTCCCCCCCGCGGGGACCCTCGGGCCCTTGTTTTGGCCCGTCCCCGGAGACTCATGGACCCTCAGCGGTTCCGGGAGGAATTCGGGGAGTTTCCTGGCGGACTGACTGGCGCTCCGGCCGAGGTAGTGGCGAACCATTGGTTTGAAACAGCTGTCCACACCATAGACCGGATCGCCCCTAAGCGCCCTCTCCGTTGCCGAGCCCGGTCCTCCCCGTGGTTCACGGGGGAGCTCCGGGCGATGAAGCAGGTGAGGAGAAGGCTAGAGCGCAGCTGGAGAAAAACCCGGACGGTTATTAGTAAGGCTGCTGTTGATTCCCAGACTAGTCGCTATTCCAACGCGATCACGGAGGCTAAGTCATCTTTCTTCTCCGTGAGAATTGGTGAGGCCTCTAACCGCCAGGCAGAGCTCTTCCGGGTGGTTCGAGACCTCGCCAATCCTAGTCTGGTTAGGCCTCCTCCTACTGATTTCAGTAGCGAGAATTTTGCAGCCTTTTTTAGATCCAAGATTGAGGCCATCCGTGCCGGTTTTGACTCCGGTTGTGGTAGCACTGCCCCGGCATCCCCGGTTGCTGGTCCGCCTTCGTCGCCTCGGCTGGAGGAGTTTGGGCCTGTTTCTGCTGTCGAGGCCTCTAAGGCTATGGCGCATTGCCGACCGGCGTCTACTCCTTTCGACCCTTGCCCTTCCTGGCTCATTAAAGCTGCCAGTGGGACCATGGCCGAATGGGCTTCTGCCATCGCCACCGCCTCCTTCAGCGAGGGGGTATTTCCCTCTCGTCTGAAGGAGACGGTGGTTAAGCCCATTCTGAAGAAACCGGGCCTTGCGGCGGACAATTTGAGCAATTATCGTCCGATCGCTAATGTCCCATTTATGGGCAAGGTGATCGAGAGGGTGGCGGCGGTTCGGCTGCAGTCATACCTTGAGGATCGGCAGTGCCTCGACCCATGCCAGTCAGGGTTCAGGCCTCGTCGGGGGACTGAAACAGCTTTGGTCGCCCTGCAAGATGACCTGCTCCGGGCGGCCGACAGGGGTTGTTCTACCCTGTTGGTTCTCCTGGATCTGTCAGCGGCCTTTGATACCGTCGACCACGGTATCCTGCTGGATCGGCTCTCTGAGGTTGGAATCGGGGGCACTGCTTGCAGTTGGCTCCGATCCTTCCTGGAGGGCCGTCCCCAGTATGTTCAGTATGGGGGGGAGTTGTCGGCTCCGTGGGTTCTCCCTTGTGGTGTCCCGCAGGGGTCGTCGCTCTCTCCCATGCTGTTTAACATCTATGTAAGGCCGTTGGCAGGGGTCATTAGGAGTTTTGGAGTGTGCTGTCATCAGTACGCTGATGACACGCAGCTCTATCTCTCCTTTTCCACCTCTGCAGTGGAAGCTGTGAAGATCCTCGATGGGTGCCTGGATGCCGTGCTGACTTGGACCGGGGCGAACAGGCTTAAGCTCAACCCCGAGAAGACGGAGGTCATGTTCTTTGGGGGCTCGCCATCTGGGTACGGTGGCCCTTTTCCATCTCTGGGGGGAGTTTCCCTTCAGACTGTGGAGAGGGTGCGGAATCTGGGCGTGGTCCTGGACCCGGCGCTCACCATGGAGGCCCAGGTGGCGTCGGTGACCAGGGCCGCGTATTACCATCTACGCCAGATCGCCCAGATCCGCCCGTACCTGGATGCTGACTCTCTGAGAACAGTGGTCCAAGCACTGGTGATCTCGAGGTTGGACTACTGCAACGCCCTCTACATGGGGTTGCCCTTGAATCTTCTCCGGCGTCTGCAGCGGGTCCAGAATGCGGCGGCCAGGCTGGTGGTGGGTGGCCGTCGTTACGACCACATTACCCCAGTCCTGGCTCGTCTGCACTGGTTGCCCGTTGCGGCCCGGATTAGATTCAAGGTCTTGGTTTTAGTTTATAAAACCCTCCATGGCTTGGGACCGGACTACCTGGCAGAGCGTATCGCTCAGCAATCCATCTCGGCCCGACCTGTTCGGCAGGTGCGAGCGCACTCGCTGCGGGTTGCCACCCCTCGAGAGGCCCGGAAGTCGGTCACTCGGAACCGGGCTTTCTCGGTGGCAGCCCCTTCCCTATGGAATTCCATCCCTAGCGAAGTGCGCTCTGCAGAGTCCCTGCTGGCCTTTCGAAAAGCTGTAAAAACTTATTTGTTTCGAGAGGCCTTTGGTGAGCCCTGATTTATCTTTATTTATTTATTTTTTTTCCCCCGCCATCTAATACCCAGCGAGGACTGTTTTTCCTTAATGAGGTGGTTTGTTAGCTAGACTCGCCTGGGTTGACACTCCGTACTGTTAGTTGTTGGATGCATTAGGTTTTAACTGTTTGTCTTATGTCTCTTGTTTTTTATTTTATTGCCGAATTGTATTAATTGGCACTTGTTGCATAGTGTAAGCCGCTTAGAGTTCCGAAGCGAAGATAAGCGGGGTATAAATATAATAATAAATAAATAAATAAATAAATGGTTTATGCATTTCCAAGTTATTGCTAGGGACTCTGGCACTCTCTTAGCACCCCATTTTAGTTTACTGAGAGCTTGGTGGCCTTGTCAAATATTATTCTATATTCAGAAAAATACTTCAAAGTACAGTGGACCCTCGTATAACAGACAGCTTGTATAACATAAAATTTGTACAACATAAAAAATTCTGGAGATACGGGAAATTTGCTTAACATAATCTCCTATGGGGAAAATCCGTACAACATAAAAATGGGATTACTCCATTTTCAATGCATTCCTATGGGAAATTTGTATAAAGGAAAATTTGCTTAACATAATTTCATTTGGAACGAATTAATTCCTTTATACAAGGTACCACTGTAGTTGAAAATACCCCAAAATCTTACAGCTATGTTAGAACCACAAGCCCAAACGCTTAAATAGTCAGAATTCAATCCAAAATACAGGAATGCAACAAAATATATTTTAAAAGTTTTAATTACATCTAAAAATGCAGAAACATAACTTTTTCAGGCATACCGAGAAAGAAATAATATGTATTCTCGAAGGCTTTCACAGCCAGGATCTGGTAGTTGTTGTGAGTTTTTTGGGCTGTTTGGCCCTGTTCTGTAAGTTTTTCTTCCCGACGTTTCACCAGACTCTGTGGCTGGCATCTTCAGAGGGCAAGGAGCTCAGGGAACTTGGAGTTCTCTCTGTGCTCTGGGGTAGAGAGCACTCTCAGAGCACAGAGAGAAACTCCTTGTTCCCTGAGCATCTTGCCCTCTGAAGATGCCAGCCAAAGAATCTGGTGAAACATCAGGAAGAAAAACTTCCAGAACGGGGCCAAACAGCCCAAAAAACTCACAACTAAAAGAAATAATACATTTCTACAATACCAATGCTTTTATAAGCAAGAATGTATGAAAGAAAGGAACTTTCTTAGCAGTTAAGGTGTGTGTATTATAAATAACAGACACAAATTATTTTAAGTGTTTTCCCAGCCAAACCAGTTTGAATTATGAAGAAAAATCCATGTTGTCCTCATCTGCAGCCATTGTTGTTGCATGTCCCTTGTTTCCCTTTATTTATATTTATCTCAGATGTTCACATTTCCCTTCCAACTTTAAATATTCTCTTTTCCAGGGCCTGCAAGTACTGTAATTAAGATCAGGGATAGCTTAGTAGTTTGGCTGGTAGTTTGATTCCTGATTGTACCTCCCTGACAGGGATTCGTCTTGATGATCCAGAGTACTGGCAGAGTTTTTATAATAGGAATTTCCATTGCTTTTACAATTCCTGTAAAATATGCCTCCTGTGATTCAAAAGCTGGCAAGATGCCACTATGATGATAAGCATTGTTGTTTTGACTATCAGCAGTTTGCACTGACTATAAGGATAGACACTCACTGAAGGAGCAAAGTTCTGGGATTAATATATCAAGGGACAGCAAGCCACTGGGTCTACCGATGCCATGCACTGATCATGTTAACACATTGCAATGTTTTACATACTTCAGTACACTCTCACATCTCTCTTCTGTTTATGGCTGTCGTTTGTAAACACAATCAACTTTCAAGGATATTGTTGTCTAACGACCTTGCTGGTGTGGATTGCTTGCTATTCATTTTGCAATAACATTTGATAAACTGCTGTTCACACCCCATTTTTACAATACAGTGTATATTTTTAGGACTGCTTTTTCTATACCCTCTTCACTTTAAAAAACCCACTATGTTTTCAAATTTTCACATCTTGACAACAGACACCCCTGTCAAAGAGGCAGCACTGATAAGCTATGGTGGCCTCAGCAACACACCTACTGTGCATCTAGCCCATTGGTTCCCAACGGGGACAGTACTCCCCATTTATAAACTTCAATCAGGTCACCTCTTAGGCGCCGTCCTTCAAGAACCAGCCATTGCAGCCTCAGATGGTAAGGAAGGTGTTCCTTAATAAAAGGAATGCATTTACCTTTCAGGGCAAAAGTACTGAGTTAAATCAAACAAATTTGGAAATAATTTAAAAATTACTTAAAATTTTTCCTTTTTATAATTCAGTTAACCCCCCTTTCCCATACCCTAAATTACAGGATTTTCACAAAGGGGGGCATTGAATTTTTCCCACTCCATATTGGGGTGATAGCTTTAAAAAGGTTGAGAATCACTGATCTAGCCCAACAGTCTTACCTTCACCGATTAGGACTTTTGGAGGTATATAAAGAATTTGGCTTTATCCAACAACTTGGATAGCAGCTGAAAAAGGAGGCAATTACTTAACTGAAGAAGATAATAAAGGGTGCAGGAATAATAGAACGATACTCTGAACTCTTTTTTTTAAAGCAATAGATGAGAAGATTAGATACTCCAAAGTGGAATAAGGAGAGCTGTCAAGAGCTGACCAGAGTGAGGAGCTCTAGGGAGAACCTGTCAAACACAATACAAAGAATCAAACATGATCTGTTGCTAAGCGATTTGTACAGGAAAGATCTTAGCAATTTTTAGAAATTATCTGTATCTTCTCTAGACTATTTATTATGTCCCACCAGTAGTAGGGCACAATCCCAAATTGAACCGGAGCAGAGACATCCGCCTCAATGGCATCTGTGGATTTTCATGGCTAAGCAGAGATTAGAACCTCAGCCTTTTCCCAAACCAACCTTGTCTTTAATACTATAGGTTTTCAATCGGGTATATGTAAAGGTAAAGGTAAAGGTTTTCCCCACATGTGTGCTAGTTGTGTCCAGCTCTAGGGGCGGTGCTCATCTCCGTCTCCAAGCCAAAGAGCCAGTGTTGTGTAAGTCCGTATCATGTGGCCAGCATGGCTGAATGCATTTCTGCACATGGAACACCGTTTACCTTCCTGCTTTTTATGGTGGTACCTATTCATTGCATTTACATGTTTTCAAACAGCTAGGTTGGTAGGAGCTGGGGTTAACAGCAGGATCTCACTCTGCTGTGTGGCACCCAGGATTCGAACTGCCGAACTGCCGACTTTGCAGCCGACAGTTTCAGCGCTCTACCCCACTGAGCCGCCAAACCCCCTAACTAGTAACAGTACTATTAATAGAACCCATAAATAGTCTAAGAGGTGAGGTGGGAGTGAGGCAGAATTCTATAGCTGACTTATACTTCTATAAGAGAAACTGTGTAAGTCATGAAAGCAAATTGCATTTCAAGTAGTGAAGTGCTAGGTGTGTTTCTGAGCATCTGATTATGTCAACAAGCACACACCGGGAATGCAACCAGCACCTCATTAAAAGAGTGGCAATTTATCAAGAATACTTACACATTTTCTCTAATGCATGTAAGAATCAGCAAGGGGGGTCTGGCCAGGTCTCCCCCCTCATTTTTTGCTAATAAATGGCTCTTCCTGAGTTCTCATATCTTCCTGCAAATGTATGTGTGTGTTTTTTATTTAATGGTGTTTCTATACTCAGCAGCATTATTGCAATTTTCAAAAATGGATGGAATGATTATTTGTGCTTATTCGTGTTTACTTCCAACAGGATTTACTGCAACATGAATGTGTTTGATACATGCCATAAATGGTAAATATAATAATGGCAAAATAACAAAACATCTGTAAACACACAAACACACGTCTTGGGAGAAGTGGTATTTACATTGCAATGACAATGAATCCCAACTTTTTTGACAGATTGATTTGTATGATGTAAGGTGTGAAAAAGGAGAGAACCAATGCACAGTACCATACTGGCTCTTAGAATCATAGAATCATATAATCATAGAATCATAGAGTTGGAAGAGACCTCAAGGGCCATCTAGTCCAACCCCCTGCCATGCAGGAACCCCCATCACAATATTTCTGACAGATGGCCATCCAGCCTCTGGTTAAAAACCTCCAAAGAAGGAGACTCAACCACCCTCCGCGGCAGCATATTCCACTGCCAAATAGCTCTAACTGTCATGAAGTTCTTCCTAATGTTCAATTGGAATCTCTTTTCCTGTAGTTTGAAACCATTGCCCCGAGTCCTAGTCTCTGAAGCCATGGAAAACAAACCTGTTCCCTCTTCAATATGACATCCTTTCAAATATTTAAACATAGCTATCATATCCCCTCTCAGTCTTATTTTAGAAAGGCTAAACATTCCCAGTTCCCTAAGCTGTTCCTCATAAGACATTTCCTCCAGACCCTCAACCATCCTGGTAGCCCTCCTCATTGTCAAAGATTGTGTTGCTCTGATGTAATCTGTAAAAGGCCACATGGTAGTGGTAGGTGATCAAAGCCAGCAGTAGGTGGTGTCTGAACCAAAAGTGGTTGGGACTATATTATTATTATTATTATTATTATTATTATTATTATTATTATTATTA
>JAHTLZ010000225.1:2445585-2464688 GCA_023846285.1 Phrynocephalus versicolor | reverse complement strand
ATTATTATTATTATTATTATTATTATTATTATTATTATTATTATTATCATCATCATCATCATCATCATCATCATCATCATCATCATCATCATCATCATCTTTCCCTCTCTGCACATTTGCCTACATCAAATGCTTATTTCTGTCTTTTTCCATCTCTCTTTCCTTACACAGCAGGATTCAGAGAGAGAGAGAGAGAGAGAGAGAGATGTTGTCAGAGGAGACTAAGCTGAGTGTGACAGCTCCACAAACAGAGAGTGAGCTGGAAGTTGAGTCATGGCAACTGAACTTCTTTTCTTGTGAGATCAATAAGTTTCACTGCTCATGCAAGCAGCTTCATCAGTCCGAGAAACCTTGGTGTGTTTCTTCCAATCTATAGTTCACCTTGTTTTTGCACCATCCTGGGTGAGACTTAGCTACCACCATCACCACCACCCCAGTAAAATATCTCACACTGGGACCTTTTCAATATACAGCTGGAATGGCATATTTAGAGGATTTTCTTTTTTAAAAGTTCAGAAAGCATGCCTCATCTAATAAACAGTGGAAGGCTGGCATACATGTTATATTCAACTTCTTTCCATACTGTGATCCTGATACAGTTAGTAAAAATAATGATATTACTGAACAGTGACAGCATTCAATTGTGCAGTTTGAATTGCTCTTACGGTGATTATATGCTTTTTGGGTGTGCCCTGCGTAAAAGGGGAAGGGGGGAAAACACACCTCTTCTGCAGCCCCATACACTTAAAGCTAACTGCAGCTGACAGACATTCTGAAATCTAACCTCTTCCTGTCTTGCAAAGTGGAAGATAGAGAGTATTGCTTCATAATAATGGTTTTGTTCAGATGCCTTTGGGATACAGCAGCATTGTAAAGCTCTGTGAGGGGGCAGAGAGGTAATAACAACTTTCAAACCAAAGATCCATAGACTTAAATAAATTGGGGGGGGGGGTCAGCCAAACAGATTTGGAAGAAATGTCATGGCATTCTCGCAAAATGTCTCCAAAACCCTTCTGCCTCCAAGAAACCCTCCATGAATCATAGAAAGTCATCTTGTCCTCGGAGGTTTCCTTTTGAAAAAGACATATTGCATCTTTCCATGATGCCAGAAGTTTAACCCTAACGCAGAAGTTCCATACATTTTGGTTCCTGTTTAGGGAACTTGTTCTATATCCACATGTCTACCAAGTCCTGAATCTGAAGACTCATCCAATCGGTGTCTAGTTTAAATATAAAGATCCCCCAGAATGGTGCCCACAGAATGGAACGTGCCTTACAACAATTAATTTTGAGAGTCAACAGTAGAGATGAACACAAAGCATATGTTCAAGGAAAGTGCAGGTCCCACCTCCTCATCAGACGGGTCAGCTGCCTCAGGAGTCGGGGTTGAGTAAACCAAGCTACTGTACTGCGGTAGAAGGAGGACCCCAGCAGGGTGCAAATAATAGTGAGTGGGACAGCTGGTTGTGAGGGAGGTTAGGTGAGGCACCTGTGGTGCCGCCTGTTTGATTTGGCACAAAGTGCTTCATCACACTTTGTGCCCATCTCTAATCCACAGGGTAGGCGCACGGAGCATTTGGCCATAGCAGAAACATCTTTCTGTCTTCTGTTTAAACTTTAAATCATTAGCATTGAATCATTAGCAAAGCCCACACGGCATGAGTTCTCTGCCAGAAACAAAGCAGATAATCCTAAACCAGATAATAACAAAGAACATGCTGCTTTGGGGAAAAGCGCTGCCAGAGTTTTGAAACATGTTGTAGGCATGGAGATGGTAATCACCAGCCAGAGTTGGGCAATGAGGCATAGTTACTAAAAGAGTGCTACCTGTCAAAATTTCAATTCTTAAAAAAAAAACCAAAACCCTCTGGTTTATGGATGTGGGGTATTGTGCTTCTCTGCATTGCTAAGACGAAAAAGGATTTCAAACTTACATAGGCTGAATGTTGACAACACCAATGGCAGCAGTCAAGAGGGTCTACTACAGAGCTGTCCAACTTTGAGCAGCCCGCGGTCTACTTTTTTCTCCCAAACGGCCCTGAGTCTACTTTGATCTCCCCAAGGCCCCCCGTGGTCTACATACAGGAGTGCACATGATCCCCCCCGGGCAGGTCAGAAAGGGCCAAGCGCGCACAGCTCCTGGTCTGACCCCCTCCCCCTCCCCCCTCCGTTGCTGTGGATGCTGCAGCAGACACAAGGCTGCTCGGACAGGCTGGAGAGAGCCTCTCACTGTTCCCTCCCCTCCCTCTGCTCCATGCCAGAAACTCAGCTGGTCACGAGACAGCACCACGCCGATCATCTGGCCAAAGGGGGAAGCAGAGGACTGTGCCATGGCCCTTGAACTGCCCCGCTCAGCTGAGACAGTGGGCTGGCAGACCCAGAACTTTGCTAGTGTTACCAGTTTTTACAGATTATTTTGAGTCCGTGCTTGGCTCGGAACCAGTGTCCAACAATTAAATTCAAATAAAGTAAGGAAGCGCAAACACTGAACTGTTCAAGTCTGATTTATTGAAGCCAAGCCAAGTAACATGCAGTGGTCTCACCCTGGATGGTGTGAGTGAGCCCTGAACATCTGTTCACCATTAGTTTTTATACATACAAACCAATTCAAGGTTTCCCTCAATCTGCATTGGTGGATGATTGTTCACAGTTGCCCTAATGATCCAGTTTCCTGTGTCATCAAGCTCTTAATGGTCCAAATCCTTGAGTCAATGTTCCATAGATTGGTGTCCTATTGTTCAACTGGGCCCAGCCTGGCAGAGACAGGGAATGTGGAACTCCATACAATGGGACAATCTCTTGTCCCTCAGGCACAGTTTACCTTGGGGATAATCCTCTCATCCTCGTGCAAAAATGGATATGATAAAGGACAAAAATGGTAGGGACCTAACTGAAGCAGAAGAGATCAAGAAGAGATGGCAAGAATATACAGAAGAATTATATCAGAAAGATCTGGATGTCCCTGATAACCAAGATAGCGTAGTTGCTGACCTGGAGCCAGACATCCTGGAAAGTGAAGTCAAGTGGGCCTTAGAAAGCATTGCAAACAACAAGGCCAGTGGAGGTGATAGCATTCCAATTGAACTCTTTAAAATCTTAAAAGAGGATGCTGTAAAGGTGCTACTTGCAATATGCCAGCAAATTTGGAAAACCCAGCAGTGGCCAGGGGACTGGAAAAGATCGATCTACATCCCAATCCCAAAGAAAGGAAACGCCAAAGAATGCTCCAACTATCGCACAACTGCACTCATTTCACACGCTAGCAAGGTTATGCTCAAATTTCTATAAGGGAGGCTTCAGCAGTATGTGGACAGAGAACTTCCAGAACTTAGTACAAGCTGGATTTCGAAGGGGCAGAGGAACTAGAGATCAAATTGCCAACATGTGTTGGATTATGGAGAAAGCCAATGAAGTCTGCTTCATTGACTATGCCAAAGCCTTTGACTGTGTAGACCACAACAAACTATGTCAAGTCCTTAAAGGAATGGGAGTGCCTGACCACCTTATCTGTCTCCTAAGAAATCTATATGTGGGACAAGCAGCAATCGTCAGAACTGGATATGGAACAACTGACTGGTTTAGAATTGGGAAAGGAGTACAACAAGGCTGTATACTGTCACCTTGCCTATTTAACCTTGCCTATTTAACTTATATGCAGAGTACATCATGAGAAAGGCAGGTCTGGATGAATCACAAGCCGGAATTAAGATTGCCGGAAGAAATATCAACAACCTCAGATACGCAGATGATACTACTCTAACAGCAGAGAGTGAGGGGGAATTAAAGAACCTCTTAATGAGGGTGAAAGAGGAGAGTGAAAAAAATGGGCTGAAGCTCAACATCAAAAAAACTAAGATCATGGCCACCGGTCCCATCACCTCCTGGCAAATAGAAGTGGAAGAAATGGAGGCAATGACAGAATTTATTTTCTTGGGCTCTTTGATTACTGCAGTTGGCGACTGCAGCAACAAAATTAAAATACGCCTGCTTCTTGGGAGGAAAGCAATGGCAAACCTAGTTAGCATCCTAAAGAGCAGAGACATCACTTTGCCAACTAAGGTCAGGATAGTCAAAGCTATGGTTTTTCCAGTAGTGATGTATGGAAGTGAGAGCTGGACTATAAAGAAGGCTGATAGCCGCAGAATCGATGCTTTTGAGCTGTGGTGCTGGAGAAGAGTCTTGAGAGTCCCCTGGACTGCAAGGAGATCAAACCTATCCATCCTGAAAGAAATCAACTCTGAATGTTCACTGGAAGGGCAGATTTTGAAGCTGAGGCTCCAGTACTTTGGCCACCTCATGAGGAGAGAGGACTCCTTGGAAAAGTCCCTGATGCTGGGAAAAATCGAAGGCAAAAGGAAAAGAGGACGACAGAGAGTGAGATGGTTGGACGGTGTCATCGATGCAACCAAAATGAATTTGACAAAACTCGGTGAGGCAGTGGAGGATAGGAAGCCCTGGTGAGCTCTGGTCCATGGGGTCACGAAGAGTCGGACATGACCGAACGACTGAAAAAATAATATAAGATAAGATAAGATAAGATAAGATAAGATAAGATATACCATCTCCATCATGGCAATATTTATGGTTAAATATAGGAATAGAGGAAATTGCATACTGGACAATTATGTCTGCTTTCTCCTTTCCACTGTTCTGTGTTTTTCCTTTATTCTAACATGCCTCTCATCCAGGTGTTCTGCCACTTCCTGGAGTCATATACTTCCAATTAATTTACATTCTTAATGTATTCCAGTTCCTATAATTTATCTAGCTAGAATAAATGTTTTGGAGCCTGATTTTTCATGGTATCACTAGGGCAGTGGTCAGGGCCAGCGCTTCCATTAAGGCAAACTAGGCAGTTGCCTAGGGCACCAAAATGGAGAGAGGGCGCTGGCCAGCCTGCTGCACCCCCGCCGCTGGCCACCACTGTCCATCCCCCCGCCCGCCAGCCACCCATCGCCGTCCGCCCATCGCTGCCCATCGCCGTCCTCCCGCCGCCCCCTCACCCATCACTGCCCACCCCCATGCCCATCGCCACCCCCCACGCCCGTCACCATCCCCCGCCATCCGCCGCCCCGCCGCCTGCCCCCCCACCCTGCCCCTCGCCTAGGGCGCAAAAAAAACCTAGCACCGGCCCTGGCAGTGGCGATCCTTGGGATGGGGGAGAGAGGGGTGGAGAACTTATCCCCTCACTTTTTTTATTGCTGGCCGGTGGGCTACTTTTGTACCCTCCATGGGCTACTGGTAGTCCACGGTCTACCTGTTGTGCAGGCCTGGTCTACTACAAAATACACTCTTCAGCTTACTACCATTCACCAAGTGACACCACACAATGGAAAGTCCCAGAAACTGGCTCCTTTTTTCCCCATCAGTTCACCAATTCTCATCCAAACACAAAGCAATTGTCAGGGCTATTTTTAAAACAAGTGTGAACGCTATAATACCTCTTTATGAGGCAAGGTGTTAAAAGGAAGTAGGGGAGACTGGCTACGAAATCTCTTCTTGTCTGCATGTTGTTTCAGGATGTAATGAAGGGCACAATTCACTGGGTAAATCCTGTCGATGATAGTGTAGTAAGTCACATCTAGAGTAGGTCCATGGAACTGGTGTGTATGCAGTGAGTTTACCCCCCCATTAATTCCATTGATCCAATTGGCCAACTCTATTTGTAACTATGCCAAAAAACAGGATTTCAGTGGTGCTAGACTGGCATAGACTAAGGGCACTTTTACACGACCCCTAAAAACTGAGGCATAGGGCTCCCAGATGCAGAGCTTAAAATTGTTTTCCGACCAGCTGCGCACTTAAAAAAAAATTAACCACGACCACACCCGCCTAAGTGTGCCCCAGTGCATTTTCCGAGTACCTGGTCTCCGGAGGTAAAAAAAATTCTGATCCAGATTGTAAAGCAGTGAGTGCCGGGCTCTCCTCGCCTTCTGTTTGGTTTTTTTTTGCCCCCCGCCCCTTTAAGAGACTGGAATGCTTCCGGGGCTGCAACCGCAGATGGAGGTGAGCCTGCATTCTTTTCTCCCTTCTTTTCTTCCTCCCCGCACCGCAGACAGGAGCCATTGCGTGCGGAGGGGTGGGAACATAGAAAGCAGAACAACCCCCCACGATCTCTGGTCCGAATTTAAGTTGTCAGCAGATCTTAGGAGTCGTGTAAAAGCACCCTAAGACAGTGGTTCTCAACCTGTGGGTCACCAGATGTTCCTGGACTGCAACTCCCAGAAACCCTTTCCAGCACAGTGAGTGATGGAGGTTTCTGGGAGTTGTAGTGCAGGAACATTTGGAGATCCACAGGTTGAGAACCACTGGTCTAAGAGATGGAAAATTAGAACTGTTTGGTCCTTCCTCCTAGACAATATACCAACTGTTCACAGGGCACTCAAAGCTGTACTCAAACTCAATGAGCACAGGGGCATCTGGGTTGGCAGAAAACAGATAACTGCGAAACAGCTTTTATAAAGTTTTAGGCTCTTCGGTGCCAGGGTTAATGTTGAATCATGGCTTAAGTAAAGGAAGTCTAGTGGGTAGCTGTACCTATTTTGCTTAATGGCAGATTATCTCTGGCAGCATCAGATCCTCCAGCGTGGGTCCTAGTGTCAAGTGGCTATGTATCATCAAATACACACAAAAAAGAAATAGCTGGCTTGGCACATAATAACTTCCAAAATCCATGCAGATACCTTCGTTAGTCCAATAAAAAAAGCACAAAAAAATGCAAGCTTCCAAAAGTACCAAGAACCCCCGTTGTATTAACATGTCGTGATTGGGAAACACCAAGCATTTCGGACCCTTGCACATTAAGAGTAGCATCACTGGACCGGGAATAGCCTTATTTCAAATACAGTGGTGCCTTGTACAAAGGAATTGATTTGTTCCAAATGAAATTCTGTTAAGCAAATTTTCCTTTATACAAATTCCCCACAGGAGTGCATTGAAAACAGAGTAATCCCTAATTGTGACCATTTTTATGTTGTATGGATTTGTCTCATAGGTCATTATGTTAAGCAAATTTCCCCTATCTCCGGAATGTTTTATGTGGTACAGATTTTGTGTTATACAAACCGTTTGTTTTACGAGGGCCCACTGTATACAACAGGACACTCTGAATTGTAACAGATAACCAGCAGCAGGCTCAGTTACATGTCATGCAATGGCGGTTTGCAAATTAGAAATTGTGGCTTTAAAATGGACAGTTTGTGACCATTTTCATGAATTTTATTTGTTACAGTGCTGCATTTAGAGTGGTGACAGATAGCAACCCACTCACGTACGTGTTAACCGCCACAAAATGAGATGCAGCTCAGCCTAGATGGGTGGCAGCATTGTCTCTGTAATGCCTCTAGATTGTATGCCGAGCTGGCAGAACAAATGTGGAGGCTGAAGAAGTGATCGTACAAGAGGACAACATTGTTAAGATGCTTCCTAGAACTCAGAAGAATTCTGCACAATGGACGGATGGAAGATGCTACTAGGCACTTATCCATGTACAGACTGTACTGTGTGTCAATCCCACATGAGAGTGGCCTTTAAATTAAAGCAGGAGCTTAACTGAGACATCTCACTGTTTAAACTGGAGTATCCCATTAGGATAAGAACATAAGAACAACCTGTGTTATGAAATATCGTGGTTCTCAACCTGTGGGTTCCCAGATGTTCCTGGACTGCAACTCCCCAAAATCCCTTCCAGCACAGCGAATGGTGGAGACTTCTGGGAGTTGCAGTCTAGGAACATCTGGGGACCCACAGGTTGAGAACCACTGCTGTAGATGCTTTCTGTGGCCAAGATGCTTCAAGGTTGGAAGACTTTTTGGAAGAAGAACATAGGTGGCATAACAGAATATTTAGAGATCACAGATTTACAGGGGATGAAGACAGAGGTAAATCATGACTTCTGCCTGTCTGTGAAGATTCTCAGTCATCCAGGTGAGGTTATCTGGAAGTTGAGTCCTGGTAACTGGACCTCTTTTCTTGAGAGATCGATACGTTTCACTACTCATCCAAGCAGCTTCATCATCAGTCTGAGGAAATGTTTTCTCAAAGGTTTACATGGCTGGGATCTGACAGTTGTGAGTTTTTTGGGCTGTTTGGCCATTGTAGAATAGTGTAGGCTCACGGCTCTGGAGATTCATTCAGACAGCTTTATTGCACAACAACACGAACAGATAACACCGAGCAAAAGCACAAAGAAAAAGCACAATTAACTCACACCTCCCCGGAGTGCTGTCTGTATCTTCACTACATAACACCCCTTCCCCCTAACTAAAACTTTACTCACAAATAAAATCCTGTAAATATTTGGGTCGGCTCCTCACCCGCTGTGAGCGTCGTAATTCGGTGGCTGCCTCAGTTCCAACTTGTTTCTGGTTATTCCCTTCCATGGGATCACTCACTGTCTCTTCAACTATACTCGATTCTCCCTCTGGGATAATCTCCTGCTCTAACCTTTCTGGTTCGGCTGTTTCCATCTCCATTCGTGGGGTACCCTCTCCTCGTTCGCTAGGCACCCTTGATTCATCCGTATCTACCGTGCCCGCCTCAGGAGCTCCACCCGGGTCTGCCCACCTCCGCCGTAGTTGATCCACATGTCGGCGGAGTACCTTCCCTCCTTCAATAGACACCCCATATGATACTGGTCCCCTTATTTCTACTATGGATGCTGGAACCCACTCTGGTCCTCTACCATAGTTCCGGGCGTAAACCCAATCCCCCACTTGAAAGGACCTCGGCATCTCTGGGGCTTCACGCTGTGGAGGCCGGTCTGATGTCAGATCTGGATGTAATCTGTCTAGTAAAGATGTCAACCTCCTATTCATTAACAGCTCAGCGGGACTCCTACCCGTACCCGTATGTGGAGTGATATGCTGCTGCAATAGGAAATTAGCTAGTCGTGATCGCCAATCTCCCTGCACTATTCTCCGCAAGGACTCCTTAGTCGTCCTCACCATCCTCTCCGCCTGTCCATTAGTCGACGGGTGGAAAGGCGCTGCTGTAATATGGCGGATCACGTTCGCCGCCATAAAGCGTTGGAACTCAACGGATGTAAACGGCGTGCCATTATCCGACACTATAGTGTCCGGCAACCCGTGCGTAGCAAATAGCCGCCGCAGTTCCCGAACCACTACTGCAGATGTCATGGATGAAACAGTGACTACTTCTAACCATTTAGAGAATGAGTCTACTACCACCAGGAACACTTGACCTTGAAACGGGCCAGCAAAATCAATATGCAGTCTCGACCATGGTGTTCTAGTTGTTTCCCACTTCTGGGTGGGCGCTTGTGGCATGGCTGAGCGAGACTCCTGACATGGATGGCACACTTGGACCCGCTCCTCAATTGCTTTATCCATCCCTGGCCACCACACGTAGCTACGGGCCAACGCCTTCATCCATACAATTCCCGGATGTCCGATATGTAATGCCTCCAAAACCCTCCCCTGCAATTTTGGTGGGATGATAACTCTATTTCCCCACAACAAGCACCCTTTGTGCACTGACAATTCATGTTGACGTGAACTAAAGGGCTTAAATGCACTCTCCAACTTCCATGACGGCCACCCCTTCCATACCCAATTCAGAACTCGAGACAATATAGGGTCCCTTGCTGTCTCCCTTGCCACATCTGATGCATGCAGCGGTGGATTGGGTAAATCCTCTATTAACATAACGCCATATGCAGGGGCAGGGTCCTCATCCGAACTGTTCAGTGGTAATCGACTCAGGGCATCAGCATGTCCCATCTCCTTCCCTGGCCGATAGCATAGAATATATTCATATGCTGCCAAAAATACCGACCACCGCAACATTCGGGGAGACAACACTTGTGGGGTCTGGCGTCCTGGGGCAAAAATGCCTAATAACGGTTTATGATCTGTGGCAATCTCAAATGGACGACCATAAACGTAATCATGGAATTTCTTAACCCCTGCTACCAGGGCCAGGGCTTCTTTATCAATCTGAGCATAATTTCTTTCCGTTGCTGATAAGGTCCTTGAAAAATACGCTATTGGAGCCTCTCTTCCATCTGGCATGCGATGACTCAACACCGCACCCACCCCATATGGGGATGCGTCACATGCTAGCACTATTGGTTTCTTTTCATCAAAATGAGTGAGTACACTATCTGATGATAACAAATTCTTAACAGCACTGAATGCCTCGCTCTGTTTCCGACCCCACACCCAAGGGGTCCTCTTATTCAATAACCTGTGTAGTGGCTCGGCCACGGAGGCTTTATGGGGTAAAAACACATGGTAAAAATTTAAAAGCCCCAAAAATGATTGCAATTCCCTCTTTGACCGAGGTGCTGGGGCATCCTGTATCGCTTTTACCTTAGCATTGGTGGGGTGAATCCCAGTAGCATCTATCAGATATCCCAGAAATTCCACCTGTGACACCCCAAACTGGCACTTTTCTTTTTTTGCCTTCAACCCTGCATCTTGTAACCGGCCCAGCACTTCATGCAGACGCTTTAGCATTCGCTACTGGTTCTAATACTCCTTGGGCAATCAACCGGTCCAATTCTTCATCTATTCGGGGTTTCAACGCAAAAGGTACCCTCCGGGGTTTCAAGCGAATAGGTGCAACCATTGGGTCAAGATTAAATGATATAGGTGGTCCCTTATACAACCCCAATGATTCATCAAACACCCTCGGGTACTCCCGATAGATTGCCTCTACATCCACCCCCTCCACTTGGTGGACCCCCACTACAGTAATCCCCAGCGGTTCAAACCAATCCAGCCCCAATAAGTTCACACGATGGCCTTTCACTACCACCAGCCGTAAGAGCCCCCTGAACTGTTGATACTGCACTCGGAATGTCCCCAGTCCCATTACTGGAACACGCCGTCCTTGAAAGTCCATCAGTTGAACTGATAGTGGTTCTAGCTGCAGCCTCCCCCTTTCTGCACAGATCTGCTGGAAGGTGTCTTCTGAAATTATTGATAGAGCTGATCCTGAGTCCACCTCCATCTCACATGGGACCTCCTGTATATACACAGTCACTTTAATCTTCTTGCGAGTGCTCATTTGGACACTCTGGACAGGGACCGGGTCTGCATAGTTTATGACAGAATGACATTCCTCCACTTGCAGTCCTCTTTTCTGCTGTTCCCAAGATTTGTGCTGAGTCCTGGGTTCTTTGAGCCTTCCAGCTCTGCAAACCCACGATATATGTCCTTTCTTCCCACACAATCGACAGGAGGCTTCCCGGAAACCACAATGTTTTTTATCATGATTCCTTCCACAAGCTGCACACCCCTGGGATGCTTCATTTCTCTTTGCCTTTACCCTCTCGGTCAGGTGGACTTCTTCTTCCTCCACGACATCCTCCCTTGGTGGATGATCTCTGCCTGCCAGCCTCCCTTGATGGATGGTCTCTGGCCTTTGTAGTAGGGGAGGTTTGCGTGCCATGCGAACCTCACGCGTTGATTGCTCAGCTGCTTCCGCTGCTAACGCCTCCTCAAACGCCGCTCCAAAGGTCAGCTCTTTCTTAGCAAACAAACGCCTTTGCAGCTTTTCATCTCGTAACCCACAGACCAGTCTGTCTCTCAACGCCGTTTCTAAGTCTGTAAAATTACAATACATTGCCGCCTGCCTCAGTGACGTTACATACTCAGCAATTTTTTCTCCTTCTACTTGATCTCGTTTGTAAAATGCATGCCGGCAGGCTATTTCTGAGGGCTGAGGTGAGAAATGGTTCCTCAGCTTCTCTTTAATCACATCAAAAGGCGTTGTCTGTAGTTGAGATGGCGCAATTAATGCCCTTGCAACTTCAAAGGTGGCCCTCCCACACAGGCTAAAAAAGGTTGCTTTTTTCAAGTCTGCATCTATAATCTCTTGTGCTGCTAAAAAAAAGTCAAAACGTGACATATAAGACTCAAAGTCTTCAGCTCCCTCGTCAAAAGGTTCAAATTGGCCCCTCAAACTGCCGCTCATTCTCCCAGCTCTCACATTACTACTCGGGAGAGGGGGTGCCTCTTCAGCCGACATAATCCTTCACCCTTGCAATAACTCACGGCTGTCGCTTTTTTCCTTCGTCGCCAGTGTAGAATAGTGTAGGCTCACGGCTCTGGAGATTCATTCAGACAGCTTTATTGCACAACAACACGAACAGATAACACCGAGCAAAAGCACAAAGAAAACATACATGCGTATTTATACAGACGCTCCCAGGAGGTAGTCGTTAATCATCTGCAGCTGGTCTGCCACAATTAACTCACACCTCCCCGGAGTGCTGTCTGTATCTTCACTACATAACAGCCATGTTCTGGAAGTTTTTCGTCCTGACGTTTTGCCAGACTCTGTGGCCAGCATCTTCAGAGGGCAAGGGGCTCAGGGAACTAGGAGTTCTCTCTGTGCTCTGTGCTATAGAATGTCTGAGGAAGGTTAGTGGCGAGACCTCCAGTTTATAGTTCATGTTCATTTCACATCACCCTGGTCTGAATAGGCTCATTAGGTGGACAGTGGCCTGACTAGGCTGATTAGATGTATAATGGCGTAGGGTGTGTGGAAGTCCTACCTATGCAACCTTTCCCAACACCCATTATGTAGGGGTCGTTAGCTCTAGGCTTGCCGATGGAGGTGTGAAGTGTTTCTGATTTGTTTGGGGATGATTGAAAGTAGCTTGATAAGTAGCAGACAGATTGTGCCTGAGGCCACCGTCTACCTAATGAGCCTATTCAGACCAGGGTGATGTGAAATCAAGGTGAACTATAAAATGGAGGACTCACCAATAACTTTCTCAGACTGTTGAAGCTGCTTGGATGAGCAGTGAAACATTTCAATCTCTCAAGAAAAGAAGTCCAGTTGCCATGACTCAGTTTCCAGATGATTTCTGCCTATTCTTGACAGTGTGCCAGTGTGCCCCAAACGTTTTTTCAAAGCAAAAAAAAAAAAAAAAAAAAGAAAAAGAAAAAGTTTTCTGCTGGAATGTATGAAAGAGGAGAGGAAAAGAACAACTCTTTCAGAGAAAGCATTTGGGATCTGTAATGTGTCTTATTCCTCATCTTTTCCTGCCATCTCCATGATGTCCCCTGCCCTCTGTGTTTTGCTCGGTCCCACGTCCCTTTAAAAGCAGTTTAAATTACTAGATAAACCCTGTCAAAAATGCCGTCCCCATGGCCACCGGGCTTTTTGAAAAAAAAAGAAAAAAGAAAACCTGGTAATGCCCCTTTAAGCGAGGTTTCTGTGACTCACTGAAGAGGTAGGGAATTTTTTGCCTCGCTTTGATAATCCACCTTTTAAGGAAGCAGACGCCGTGGGACCACGCAGATGATCTGGGTTTCGTCTTTTTCTTAACTCATAGCACCGACCGGCTGTTCCTGGGGTCGATCGGCACTGTTTTTTTAAATTTCTTTTCACCTTCGGAGAAACAGGAAGCTCTATCGGGTCCTACAAGTTTTAATTTCCCCCAGCCAAGTGGTCCATTATTTTAAAATGCTAGCGCCACCTGCTGGCCAAGGAGGCTGAACTGCACTTTAAAATTAAAAAAACCAGCTTTGGACGTGTGAACTCTTGTCCCACTTATTCAATCACGTGATGCTACAAAGAGGAAAAGCCGAACCTTCAGAAGATCAGGATCAAAACCCAGGTGAGATATTGTGACAGTAAGATGGTTTTTGCATGTAGAGCTGATTCTTCTGTGTTATGGACACCAAACCCAGCTGTGGAACTTCTGCATTGGTGCTGTTGTCAAGGGCTTGGGTGCAAAAATGGTAGCATTTTTAAAAATAACAACTCATATTGTCTGTAATATAACTACAGCTAAGAAGAGAGTCATTTTCTGAAATTGTGTTTTTAAGGCTCAGAAACAAAATTCTAAGCAAACAAATAGCCCCTCAGAACTTTAAAGTGCTACATATGAACACCCTCTCAGTTGCACTGCTATCCAGAAGTTATTTCCACCGTTCCACTGAAAATCTACTCCTAATGGGTAGCAGGCAGAGATGGGCACAAACTGGAAAAAACAATGGTTCACGATGTTTCGTGGTTTGTGGCTACCCATGAAGCACAAACCACTCCCAAACTCCCAGAAAAACAAATCTGTTCTCGTTTATTTGTCCAGTTCATGCCTGGGGGATGTAACTAAGTACATAAGAACATAAGAAGAGCCATGCTGGATCAGGCCAAAGGCCCATCTAGTCCAGCTTCCTGTATCTCACAGTGGCCCCACCAAATCCGTCTGGGAGTGCACGAGACTAGATATCTGTCTCCTGATACCACTCCCCTGCATCTGGCCCTTGGAGTACCCTGGTTTTAAGCCTGGAGATGACACATCTCCCTCATGGTTTGTAACCTGTGATGGACCTTTCCTCCAGGAATCTGTCCAATCCCCTTTTGAAGGCATCCAGGCCAGATGCCATCACCACATCCTGTGGCAGGGAGTTAGTAACTGTTCGTCCACCCCTGCTCTGCCCTCCGTCTTCCACTGAAGCCTCCATCATTGCTACCGTGACAATCTGACAGTCAGCCAACCCATTCAAATTACAGGAAGGCACATGGGCAAAAGCACTAAGCATGGGTCCTTAAGCTGGGCCTGCTGCCTGTTAGAATGGTAGTGGCAGCAACTTGAATGCGAGGTAGAGAGCTGATGGAAGCAGTGGGGGGAGAGGTTCGGGGGGGAAATGGTTCAGCACTTTATTTCATTTCGGCAAAACAGAATGAAACTGAACCATGAACTGATACACGTTTGTGGGCTTCTATGTTCCACGCTTCAGTTCATGCCCATCTCTAGTAATAAGAATGCACTTCGCATGAAGCTGTAGGGTGTTTTTACACGACCCCTAAAATCCGAGGCAGAGGGCTCCCAGATGCGGAGCTTAAAATTGTTTTCCCACCAGTTCCGGACTTTAAAGAAAATTAAGTGCGACTACGCCCACCTAAGCGTGTCCCAGCGCATTTTCCAAGTACCTGGTCTCCTAAGGTGAAACATTTCTGATGCGGATGTAAAGCAGTGAGTGCAGTGCTCTCCTCGCCTTGTGCTTGTTTGTTTATTTTTTGCCCCCCACCCCTTTAAGAGACCTTGAAAGACTGGAATGCTTGCTTCCGGGGCTGCGACCCGGCAGACGGAGGTGAGCCTGCATTTTTTTCTCCCTCCCCTCACGCAGACGGGAGCAATGGTGTGCAGAGGGGTGGGAACACAGGAAGAGTGACAAACCCCCAAGATCTCTGGTCCGAATTTAAGTGGCCAGTGGATCTTAGGGGTCGTGTAAACGCGCCCTATGAGGTCACTCCTAGCAAGCATGGCAACTAAGGTGTTTTCCCAACTTCTTCCCTGCCAATACATATGGAGGCAGTAAAACACATCTGATGCCTTCAAGTTTCTCCTCTCCCAGTCCCAGATGCTGGCCTAGGAATTGTAGGCAATTTCTGGAAATCCTAGAAGCAGAAAAATCCCATTTCTAGCTCCCTTCACCTACGGGTTTATGGGATGCTAAACTTGTGTAGGCATAAGACACAACCAACCTCACTCTGAGCTAGTGAGTCGTGGCGCATCTGTGAACATATGGAAACAGGTCCCCAGACTTTAAAACTATTTTGAATATACACATATACTCCAAAACCAAACATTCTTCCTCTCTAAAACCACTATTCCTGGTTTTTTCCATGTAGCTGCTTTGCAAGTTAAAGCTCCAGAAAAGTTGTTCTATATTTTCTTTAAGTGAAAGTATTTAGGATTTTGAAATCTGAAAATAAACTGCCCAGACAATAGCATTATAAAACAGGTAACGATAACCCCGACACAAGACTGCTGAATTATAGAAAAGAATGGCAGGGTGAGTTGTGTAAGATTATTCCGTTAACGAGCATTTTTAAGGCTTCCTCTTTGCTTTATGGCTGGGGAAATAGGAGTCTAAACTTTCGCATGAAGACACCGGCTCACTTAAGCAAAACTACAGTTCAGGAAATTGATGGATGGACCTCAGTTCCCAAGATCCTTTAGCCAGTCTCCTGGCAGAGGACTCTGGGAGTCAATATTTCAAAAGGGTCATGATTTCTTGATTTGTGCCAAATACGCAAGTAGTATGGTCATTTCTGTACTTATGGAACATTTTGGGCAGTGTAACACTATGAATTTTTGGGGAACGATAGATCAGGCTTTTTGAAGATGTTTCAAAGTCATGTGGTTTGGGGGTCAGTGTGTGCATTCCTTTGGGGAAACTTTTAATGCATTTTAAAATTGTGTTATATATCAGTCGAAGTGGCTACATAGGCCATTAGAACCATTGCATTTGAGATTTTTTTCCCTGCATCTACTTGCCCTCGTGCCTCCCACATTCACTGATTGCTGACTGAGACGTACAAAATAATGCAGGGCATGAGTCAAGTGGATAGAGGGACACTCTTCTCCCTCTCACAAAATGGCAGAACTAGGGGACATCCACTCAAACTGAGGGTTGGGAGAGTGAGAACAGACAAAAGAAAATATTTTTTCACCCAGCGCGCTGTTAGTCTGTGGAACTCCTTGCCACAGGATGTGGTGATGGCATCTGGCCTGGATGCCTTCAAAAGGGGATTGGACAGATTCCTGGAGGAAAGTCCATCACAGGTTACAAACCATGATGGAGATGTATCATCTCCAGGCTTAAAACCAGGGTACTTCAAGGACCAGATGCAGGGGAGTGGTATCAGGAGACAGATATCTAGTCTAGTGCGCTCCCAGACACATCTGGTGGGGCCGCTGTGAGATACAGGAAGCTGGACTATATGGGCCTTTAGCCTGATCTATCATGACTCTTCTTATGTTCTTATGCTTCTGTGATGTTATCTGAAATATTTTTATTATTATTTATTGTAGTCTGACATAGTGCTAGCTCAGTATGACAGACAGAAAAAAAATAAAAGAGATCAGACTGAAAGCTTTCCCTTACAGACACATAGATGGGGTGGTGGTGGAGAGTCCGAACCCTATGATCATGGCATCCATTACTTAGCAAACCCCACAGATACAATTTTAAGCCAACAGAAATATTCACAAAGAGATAAAATAAGTTTCCAACCCAAAAAACATGCTTCTTGAGCAAATAATAATAAAAAAATAAAAATAAAAAATTGGGAGTTGTGTCATGTAGTTGGAATTTTTAAACTCAGTTTCAAACTTGCTAAACCTGATTCATAATTAGTTTTCCCCCAAATGTAAGTAGGCCCTCTGTTGACTTTATTAACACTATATCAGGTTTTTTCCTCCCTCGCTTTTCTTTCTGCCACAACTTTTGAGAAACAAGGGAGAACTGTGTTCAAAAGTTTTCAGAGAAACTACAAGGAATTCATGGCCCATCTGGCACAGGAAGTGCTCAGTGCTGATAGTATTGTATAGCCTGAGGTGAAACCAGATACCTTCAGCTGATTCCAATAGGTTGCATCATCTGTTTTTGAAGTTTATTTTATATAAGAGATCCTGACCATAGCATCTGAAGGGGTTGTTATTGTTGTTGTTTGTGTGTGTGTGTGTGTTGTCTTTGCACGTCCTGGGTTGAACTCATCCCCAACCTGCCTGCCGCCTCCCAAACGAAGAGCAAAGTTGTAGTAGTTGTGGAGGAGGTGGCAGCGTACAAGCCTAAAAAAAGAAAACGAAAAATAAAAAGAAAAAGAGAAGAAAAGACAGGTTGCTCCTTCAAGACGAAGTCCCCAAAACGTGCATTAACATATAACCGTTAAGTCTTTAAGGTGACACCCGTGTTTGCCGTCTTTTGTTTAGTTCTGTCGCTTAGGCTTTCGCCTGGTAAGAGAACCAAGTGGCACCCAACCTCCCAAACCTTTATATATATATATTTTTTTTTTGGGGGGGGGTAGGTGCCGAAGGAAGGAGGGGAGGTTCCCACGGGCCGAAAGGGAGCCTGGCAAACCCCACTCCCAAAGGGGGACGGAAATAGCTGTCGCCCCAGGATCCACCGCCGGCACCCAACCTACCCAGCAGAACCCGATACCCCCCCCTCCTTCAACAGCGCCCGGGGGGGAGGGTTTTCTTCCCCTCCCTCCCCACGGCCCGCCCCAAGCGCTGCCGCCCGCCCGCCCCCTCCGCCTCTCCCTCTCTCCCCCTCCCCCGTCCCTTCCCTTCCGCCCAGTTTCCTGGAAGTCCCTGCGCGCTTTGCCTGCCTGCCTGCCAAGCGCGGTGGTGCGAAGGCTCGGCCGGAGGGAGGCAGCGACGGGATGCCGGCAGCAGCAGCAGCAGGAGCGGCAGCCGCTGGCGGACCATGACCTGAGCTCGCGGCTCTCCGGCACCCATACAGGCTCTTGAGAGACCCGTCTGCCGCCCTTTTGCCCGCCGTCGGCGCCCCGCCACCCCGCGGTGCCTGGGCATCGGGAGGCAGCGTCCCTCGAAGAACGCGACGCCGTCGTGCCCAGCGGCTGCCCGCCGATCGCCCCGCGTGGCGCGGGACGCCGGCAGGTAAGCGGGCGAGGAGAGGGGGGGGCATTTCCTTTCCCCTGCTGCGACCCGTCGAAGGGAGGAACGGTCCCCATTGGGGCGCATCGGAAAGAAAGGGGAACCCCGCGGGTAGGGAGTCAAGGGGGCGCAGAGGGAGACGCGTGGGCAGCGGAGTGGGGGGGAAGGATGGGCTGGAAGGATGGGGCCAAGGGGGGCTGGAGGGTAGGGGGTTATCGGGAGAGTGGGAGGGTTGGGGGCGTTGAAGAAGCGGGGAGGGGAGGCGAGGTCCAGATCCTGGAGGCTTAAAACGGGGCGCCGTGGGGCCGGGGCGAAAAGTGGGGCAGGAGACGTCGGAGGTGGGGGGGAGCCAAAGGATTGGAGACTGGGAAAGGCACTGGGGGGCAAAAGGGACGTGGGCAAGAGGGCAAGTAGGAGAACCAGTGAGGGGGCAGGCGGGCGATCTTCCGGCAACACCCCAAAAGGAACAGCAGCCGCCCGGGACTGGATGGGAACTATCTTCCAGCCCTCATTTTTTATACTTCTCAGCCGGTTTTCCCCTCGGGGGGGAGAACAGCAAGTTTTTTTTTTCCGGTGGGCGTCGGGGTATCCTGCCCCTGACCAGGGACGCTCAGTTGCCGTCAGAAACAAAACCCGGATGGGTTTGGTGGATCGTCTTCAAGCGGATCTCGGGCTACCGGGGTCCGCTTTTATTTCTGGAGCGCCAGAGAGCCAC
>JAHTLZ010000225.1:2412002-2431806 GCA_023846285.1 Phrynocephalus versicolor | reverse complement strand
CCCCGCAACCCAGCACAATCCTTTCCAGAGATCACGGAGTTCGTCTTGGCTGACCTGTTGAAGTCTCCCCGCCTCTTGGTGGTCGGGGACTTTAACGTGCATGCCGAGGAGGAACTCTCTGGTGCAGCTCTAGAATTCATGGAATCTATGACCTCCATGAATCTATCTCAGCATGTTGTGTGCCCCACTCATAGAGCTGGCCATACCCTGGACCTGGTGTTTTCCTCCATGTCGTCAGATTCTTGTCTGAGGGTTAGGGGTATTTTGCCCCTGCCCATTTCATGGTCGGACCACCATCTGCTAAAATTTTCCCTATCAATCACCCCCCCCGCCCTGCGGGGAGCGTCGGCCTATATTTGGGCCCGCCCCCGTAGGCTCCTGGACCCTGCTAGGTTCATGGAGGCCTTCGGGGAGCTTTCTGGTGGCCTGGCAGACGATCTGGTTGATACCCTAGTGGATAGGTGGTATGAGGGGACCACTGGGGTGGTTGACCGGATCGCCCCCAAGCACCTCCTACGCTGTGGAGACCGTTCCTCTCCATGGTATACGGCTGAGTTACGGTCGATGAAACAAGAACACAGGAGGCTAGAGGTCATATGGAGGGCTAGTCGGACGGCAGAGAATAGGGCTGCACTCAAGAAGCTGACTGGCCGCTATCTTCGCGCGATCAGGGACGCTAGAACATCCTTTGTCTCCCTGAGAATTGGCAAGGCCTCGAATCGCCAGGCGGAATTGTTCCAGATGGTTCGAGACCTCTCCAATCCCAGTCAGCTCAGACCTCCTCCTAGTGATTTCACTAGCGAGCAATTTGCAGCCCATTTTAGATCTAAAATTGTTTGAGGTCATCTGCTCCGACTTGCCCTCCGGGTGCCCTAGTCCATCCCCTGATGTCCCTGGGGCCTCACACCTCCGCCTTTCTTTCCTGGATGAATTTGGGCCAGTGTTTCCAGTGGACGCCTCCAGAGTTATGACTCGTGGCCGGCCGGCGGCCACTCCCTTTGACCCTTGCCCAGCTTGGCTCATTAAATCTGCCGAAGGGAACATGCCTGAGTGGGTTTTGGCCATTGCCACGGCCTCTTTTGGGGAGGGATGTTTCCCTGCCCGATTGAAGGAGACCGTGGTGAAACCCACTCTGAAAAAACCTGGCCTGGCATCGGACGATTTATCTAACTATCGTCCGATTGCCATTGCTCCCTTCCTGGGCAAGGTTGTTGAGAGGGTGGCCGCTGTCAGGCTCCAGTCGTACCTGGAGGAAAATCGTATCCTGGATCCCTTCCAGTCTGGTTTCAGACCCCTTCGCGGAACCGAGACTGCCCTGGTCGCTCTGCATGATGACCTCCTCAGGGAGGCCGACAGGGGGTGCTCCTCCCTGCTGGTTCTCCTTGATCTGTCAGCTGCCTTTGATACCGTTGACCACGGTAACCTGTTGGTCCGATTGGCCGAGGCGGGAATTGGGGCCAGGCTTTGGCCTGGCTTCGTTCCTTCCTTAGTGGCCGGACTCAGCGGGTTCAGCTGGGTGATGACTTGTCAGCTCCTTGGACCCTCCCGTATGGGGTGCCCCAGGGGTCGGCAATCTCACCCATGCTGTTCAATGTTTATATGAGGCCGCTGGCGTAGGTCATCAGGAGATTTGGAATTCGCTGTCATCAGTACGCTGATGACATGCAGCTCTATCTCTCCTTTTCCTCGTCTGCAGAGGAGGCAATTTGCTCCCTCAATCTGTGTCTGGAGGCGGTCTTGGAATGGACCAGAGATAACCGGCTCAAGCTGAATCCGGAGAAGACTGAGGTTCTGTTCTTTGGGGCGCCCTCGTCTGGGTACAATGCCCCCCTCCCTAAACTGGGGGGGTGTTTCACTCCAGCCTACAGACAGGGCCAGGAATCTGGGCATGGTCCTGGACTCAGCCCTCTCCCTGAAGCCCAGGAGATGGCTGCTTCCAGGGCCGCTTTTATCCATCTCCGTGGGATCGCCCAGATCTGCCAGTACCTTGATGAGTCCTCCCTGAGGACAGTAGTGCAGGCCCTAGTGATCTCGGGGATCGACTATTGCAATGCCCTCTATGTGGGGTTGCCCTTGACCCTGGTTCGGAGGCTACAGCGGGTGCAGAACACGGTGGCCAGGCTGGTGGTGGGTGCTCGGAAATTCGAGCACATCACCCTAGTCCTGGCTCGCTTGCACTGGCTCCCCGTTGTCCTCCGGATTAGGTTCAAGGTCCTAGTTTTGACTTTCAAAGCCCTCCACGGCTTGGGACCAGAGTATCTGGTGGAGCGTATCTCCCAGAGATCAACTCGGGCCAGACCCACGAGATGGGCGCAGGCGCTCTCACTGAGGGTGGCCACACCCAGAGAGGCACGGAAATTGTGCACGTGTGACCGCGCCTTCTCTGTGTTGGGGCCCATGCTCTGGAACATCTCCCCAGTGAGCTGCGCCTAGCAGAGTCCCTGCCCGCCTTTAAAAAGGCCCTGAAGACCCACCTTTTCAGGGAGGCATTTGGCGACCTTCCTAATTAGTCCCCCCCCCGCCCGCTGCCATCTTTGCTGTATTTTGTTTCCTTCGTTTTGTATTTGTTTTGCTTTGTTCTACTGTTTTTATTGTTCGCCGCCCAGAGTTCCCTCCTGGGAAGATGGGTGGGATATAAGTCCAATAAATAAATAAATAAATAAATAAATAAATAAATAAATAAATAAATAAATAAATAAATAAATAAATAAATAAAGGCCGCCCCAAGCCTGTGCTACAGCTGATCAGCGGCAAAAAAAGTTTACAAATCCCGCCTTTTCTCGCCCCCAATCGGAGTGGGAAGTTACTCAAGCACCACACACACACACACACACACACACACACAGAGAGAGAGAGAGAGAGAGAGTACACAAATGAAAAATGAAACAAAACTAAAAACAATTTTTAAAAAATCATTTCAAACAAAATGAAACGAAACAGAAGGGAACTAGACGAAAAATGAAACAAAACACTATTTTAGCGTTTCATGCCCATCTCTACTCCCAACTGTGCAGCCAAGATGCGTTGCAACTCCACATCAGTTGGATCAGTTTTCTCATTAACTGGCATGTACCATCTCAATAACTCATTCTGAGACATTAGTAGGAGAAAGAATAAAAGGTTTCATTGTCTCCAGATTGAACAGCAAACTGATAAACATGACTAGTTTCAGCAACAGATTTCAACAGACTAAGGAGAGGGGAAAAGAGCTCAGAAGAGAGGGAACAATTGGTTAACGCTGGAGAGACTGGCAATCACCCCAGCCCAGAAAGGTTTCTCCCAGCCAAATCTACTAAAGGCAGCATGCAAGGCTGAAAAACTCCAGCATGAACAACTTGTAACGTGTTGATGCTAATGCTCCAGTTTCACACCTATAGAGCTGGAAATGAGTCCCACAGACCAGGGCCTAATTATGAGTAATGTACCTATGGATTATAGGCAGTGGTGTCCATCTGCTGATGAAAGAATCTTTGATTTGATAGAAACTTCCATCAGTGGAACTTATCCCCGCCCCCCCCGGGGTATTCTGGATGACCTCAGAGTTCCCTCTGGTTCAGAGGGAGATGATGGGGAGATGATGAAGAAAGGCAAGCTGGGAAAATGGTTGCCTTCCTCTTCTGTTAATGGTTTGGCCCAATGAATCAAGTGAAGGAATACCACTGGATACAACCATATCAGAACAACTCACAGTGACTTGCAATGAGTGGTAGATGTTCCATTACTTCCAGTGTATTTTCACTCTCACTCATTTGTGCTTTCTCTGTATTGCTCTTGTAACGGAATTAGGATGATGGAACACAGCATGAAAGGAAATTAGCATGATGGGACATAGTGTGATTTTTAAGGCTTGATATTAATGGTACATTTTCATCTTTCTCCAAACGCTTATCTAAGGTATGCATTTGCCTAGTCTAAACAAGCTAAGTTAGACGGAAATTGGAAAGCTACCATTGGACAATTGTTTCACGTGACCTATGGAAACTGCTCGAAGCTGGGGAAAAGAAACGTTTATACTTAGGCTAAGAGAGAGAGAGCTGCTTAGAATCTGGCTTAAAGATGTAGACAATTAGAAATTAGTCCTAGCCAGCCTAGGAATTGAAATTTACATAATATTAAGCTAGTAAGAATATGATAGACTTTATTGTTTTCAGGCAATATTATATGATTGTATCTGATAAGCATTTTTGTATTTTTCATTGATTTTTATGAGCTGCTTTTTCATTTTTGTAACTTAGAATAGTGAATAAAGGGATTTCATTGAATTGTTGCTCTCAAATCATTTGTTTTCTTAAAAGAACCCACAGGAACTCAGGCAATTCTCGGCCAGAGACCCTCCTACCCCTGTGTTCTGTTACAACTCTTAACACTGAGTTGATGGGATACCCCCAATGATTAGCGCTCTGTCAGTTATTGGTAGTTATTTCTCAGGTTGCTCAACATGTTTGCCCACATCAGCCTGGATTTTCAACAGCATCTGGCCAGTGTTCTCTTCGTGATATAATCAAGACATGATGTGACAGTGCGTCGATGTCACCCCCACCCCGGTGCTATTTTCACCCAAATGCAAGGGATGCTGTGGGAAGAGGAGCATTAATGCCAACAAAGTATCCCTCTGTACGTCGCTTTTTCAAGCTGAAAGTTTGATACAGCCACTTGTTTCACTTGGTATGGAAATAAGAGCCATGCTGGATCAACCCAGAGGACAGTATATCAAGCCATCAGTCCAATAGTCTGTTCCTTTAATGGCAAACCAGATGCCTCGGACTTTATGATACAGTACTGTACTAGCAATTTCATTTTCCGTTCTTTTCCTAATGGTGCCTGGTATGGAGTTTGTCTTCTCTGCAGCAACCAGACAATCAGTTTCTCTTTCCTTTGAGCTCTCCACCACAGCATCAACAGCCCTTTCCTAATTGGTAACTACCAGCTGAGACTCCATCAGTGTATATATGAAAACAGATGTTGTTGTTTTTTTGGGGGGGGGGATTGGGCCATGTATCATTCTATTCTTGTTTGCACTGAGGCAAATTTGTCATTATAATGCCCATTACTCTAATTTATAGATATCCTTTTTAAGAGTTCTTCACTGTCCTTTTTGATTTAACCACGTTAAATAATTTGGTATTCTAGCACATGGTCACTTCATCCTTAATACCAGGTCATTTGTATACATTTTAAAACCACTGATCTCAGTAAGAGTCCTTGAGGGACCCCACTGTTTACACGCCTCTAGAGAATTGTCATTATTACTAATTTCCAGTTTCTGGTTTTTTTAAACACACTATACATGAATCTTACCTCCTAACCCTCAAAAGCAAAATTCTCTCAAGAGTCTTAAGAGATTTCCTCAAAACCATAAACGGTGTCTGCCAGAATACCTCATCCTTACGTTAAATGGCAACCTCAAAGAACTCTTAATGAGGGGACTCAGGACTTATAATTACATTGATGAAGCCATGGTGATTCTTTAGCAAGAATTGTCCTTCTGTATGTTGGATAATATGATCTTAAATCATGCTTTCTCTTGTTATTATGACTGGCCTGTGAATTCCTAGAGCCACCTGGATCCTTTAAGACAGTGGTTTTCAACCTGAGGGTCCCCAGATGTTCCTGGACTGCAACTCCCAGAAATCCTGGCTAGCTCAGCTAGTGATAAGGACTCCTGGGAGTTGCAGTCCAGGAACATCTGGGGACCCACAGGTTGAGAACCACAAACAAACAAAACAGCACAGAACTACAGTCATCACTTTAGTCAAAGTAGTGCCTTAATGTTGGCTCAATTTAAAATAAAGAGATATAATAGTTAAATGTAGAAAATATTAGTGGTTCCTTTGGGGTTCCATAGTACATAATATAAAACATTAACACTGCCCTTTATGCCCACTTCCATGGAAAGGACTTCTATTGAAAACAGTAGGACCTCCTTCTAAGTAGACAGATGTATGGGTGTGAAAGTTGGAAAGTTTAGAACTGACAGCGGAAAATTGATTCATTTAAAATGTGGTGCTGGTGCAGAGGTTTGAGGAAAATCTGGACTACCAGAAAGACAGACAAGTGGGTCCCGCATCAAATCAAACCTGAACTATTTCTGGAGGCAAGAACGATGAAAACTAAGGATGTCCTACTTTGGGCATATCTGGATTTTCTGGAAAAGGCAAGAATGCTGGGAAAGGTGGAAGGCAGCAGGAAACGAGGAAGACCGAATACGAGATGGACGCACTAAAGGAAGCCACAGGCCCTACAAGAGCTGAGCAAGGATGGTGAGGGCAGGACACTTTTGAAAATGCTCAATGATGCCATAAGTCAGAGCCAACCTGACCGCACATAACAAGAAGAAACAAATTGGATTGAACTGGAGGATCCCTAATAGTTTACAAATGATTAGTTGAGAATAAGTCCTGACATGTGAAACTAAGTTGTGAAGAAACGCACACAGGTGTTGTGTTGTTTGTACCAGGGTAGAAACCTGAAGTTAAGCAATTTTGGGCAGGTTTTTTTTTTTTGGGGTACCATAAATTGTTTGCTTGCGGAACTGCAATGGAAAGTTCTTGGCTTGAGATTTCCTGGAAGAGAAAAGAGAGACAGGCAGGCAGGCAGGCAGACAGACAGACAGAAAGATTCGCAGACATTTTTAGAGTTGTGTTTTGGGGGTTGCTTTTTCACTTTTTCTCCTCATCACTTTTTCTTCACACGCACATACGCCCCTAAATCATTGCCGGGTCTCCTCATGTTCTGGAAGAGTTGCCCACACACCCTTCTGTTAGGGAGAGACCATGCACAGCTATTTATGCTCAGTAAAGAACAACTATGCTGCTCTAATGGACTGGGAACATTCAAATCTGAAATATTTCCGGGGGGTGGGGGAGCTCAGATGAGGAAAGTGTAAACTTGTCTCCTATCTGTTTCCATAGGTAGTAGTGACGAATGCCACTTAATCGAGAAGCAATGAAAGGCGTGGGATGTGACAGGCTGATGCGGGGCCTTTATAATGGCAGTGGATGAGAAGACTATAATACATAATTTTATTGTGCTGATTATGGAATGCATAAACTGACAAGATACATGGCTGGAGCCATGGGATTTTTGTGTGTGCAGTGCAATCCTATACATTTGCACTGGGATGTAATCCCCACTAAATCCCTACCAGCTATTTTCGCATACAGTTGCAGCAAATAACAATTGTTACGTATCGTTATCATCAAAAAGGATAATATGAAAACCCCATGCTGCCTCGTTAGAAATAGTGTTTACTCATTACGTATGACTGTTCTCATCCTTGATGAGTAAGCATGAGTGTAGCCCAGGGTGGTTGTGCAATTCGCACATGAAATGTGTATGAAGACAGTAGATTAAATGTTGTATGTCTTGAAACAAAATTACTAACAGCATTGTTACTGATGTTACTACCTGGCAGAGCGGATCTCCCAGCGGTCAACTTCGGCCCGACCAACTAGGTTGTCGCGGGCGCACTCGCTGCGGGTGGCCACGCCCAGGGAGGCTCGAAAAACGTCCACTCAGAGCCGAGCCTTCTCTGTGGCTGGCCCCACCCTGTGGAACCATCTCCCTAGCGAAGTGCGCCTTGCACAGTCCCTGCCAGCCTTTAGGAAAGCTCTAAAGACCTTGCTTTTCCGTGAGGCATTTGGTTACTTTTAATTTTCTTTTTTTTTTCCCTTTCCCCGCCATCTGTCTTTTTGCCTTTTATATTATGGGGTTATATTGTTTAAATTGTTTTAAATTATTTGTTGTTTGTTTACATGATTTGTTGTTTTCTTCTTCTGTTGTGAACCGCCCGGAGTTCCTTTGGGAAGAACGGGCGGTATATAAGCCATTAAATAAATAAATAAATAAATAAATAAATAGAAGGCCAGTCATTCAGAAATGAAGCTGGAGCTTGTAAGTAAACCCAAGGGATGTGTTTTGGCCTTCCTACCCAGTCTGTTCCTGATCTTCTCTCTGTATCCCTCTGGAGACACGTCGGCCTGATCTTTTTCTGGCTCTGTGATGCTATTTGTGTGTTTCTTGTTCTCCTTAAAACACACACACACACAACCTACCATATTCTTGCAGATGGGGAAACTCGAACAGCAAAGCCAGACCATCGACTGAATGATCCAAGACTTTGCACAGTAGAAGTCTGTAGAGTTCGGCACTTCACTTTCCTTTTATTTTTGCCCCTTTTTTTTCTTAGCTGCTAGAATGAAACGTTTTAAAGGGTTCACCAGGAAGGGAGTGGGGGAGACCATTTAAAAAGGAAATGGGTAAAAAGCAAAATGTGCTGCTTATATACAACCCCATGGTGCTTAAAACACTCTCTGGGTAGTTTACAAGTAATCATGTAAGGTACACATTGCCCCCGCCCCCAACCTCAGCCAGCTGGGTACTTAATTTACCAACCTCAGAAGGATGGAAGGCTGAGTGAACCTTGAGCCCGCTACCTGTGATTGAACCCCAGGTCGTAAGCACAGTTATAGCTGAAGTATAGCAGTTTAACAATTGCCCCACAAGGCTCAGTCCTCTTTGATTCTGTCTTAAAAAGGCAATATGGACCTGCTCAAGGAGTTTTTCCCAACCTTATCTGTGGTTGCTTGGGACTGGTTTTGGGCTGCTCTAGGTGCAATGCTCCACAGCTGTAGGGAAAAGCTTAACAAGGAGCTTCCTTCTGCTTCATATTGAGATGTAGAAACCTCCTGTTTCAAAACCATTTTTTTTGTCTTCTGCAACATTTTCAGCCTATTAACCACTGAATAAATCTAATATCGTAAATTAATATACTGTAGTTATTTAGTAGCCTGACAGATTACTCATTACAGCTTTTTATTAAAAAAAAGATTTTGTTCAAAGAAGAATTCAAAATAGCATGATTTTTAGTCAGCTTTCAGTGCATTTGGAACAGCTCTGTTGTTCTCACCACTCTTTTGAACTTTGGTATTTGTGGTAATTGTCATTGCAGTTCACGAGGGAAGTGTATTTATGCAGCTGTTTGTTGAGCTGTCACTGGATGTGTATGTTGCTTTAAATTGTGTACAGGGGAAATGTAATTGGTGTGTGGGCCTCAGGCTTTCCCCAGACTCTCAGACTCTCCCAAATGGAAATAACCCCCCCAAAAAAAATTCTCCCCCCAGAAGCTTCTGTGAATCTCTCACCCTGCTTGGGGCGCAGTTCAGGGGGCGTGGCCGGGACGAACACGCAACGTCACGGCAAGGACGTGAGGCTCCGTTCCTTCGTACCGGTCCGCAGCGGGAATGCGAGGAGCAACGAAATGTACGTGAAGTTACAGCCTTGGTCTCCTTGAGGGCTATTTTAATAGAGACAGATTCTTCTTGTTTTGAAGAAAAGCCAGAAACCGCTCTAGAAGCAGCAAATTGTGTCAACTGCAAATAGTGCTCCCAAGCAGTCTGTGGCACACACAATTTTCACTCTGTGGGGTCTAAATAATTGAGGGAAGGAGCTTTGGTGGAGCTGCTTCTCAAGGATCTTTGACTTGAGGCTCCCTTGAACTACTGGTCAGTGCCTGCTCCCCCCCCCCCCCATATGATACTTTGAGTGAGGGGAGGAGAAAAGATGGGCATTTACTACAGTTCGGCACAGTTCCGCAGATTGAGCCCACGGGTGTTGTGTGGGTTCTGCACCATGCCTCATTGCACGGGCGCCCACTCAGAGGAGATGGGGCAGGGAAGCCTGTGGTGCTGCTTCTGAAGGGGTGCCCATGGGATGAGGTGGGGTATGAAATCTAAGGCACCCACACAACACATTTGTGGGTCCAATTTGCCAGCCCATGCCAAAGCACCAAGTTATGTTAAGTGCCCATCTCTATATGAGAGGATTCCCTGGTGCCCTACTTGGGTTTGGTTCTCAAGGAGCCTAAAGATGAAATTGCTGAGGTCCTAGCCAAAATATATAATCTTTCCCTCAAATCAGGCATTGTGGCTGATGACTGGAAGGTAGCGAATGTAACAACAATCTTCAAAAAAGGATCCAGAGGTGATCCAGGAAATTACCAACATGTGTTCCAGGTAAAGTGATGGAAACCATCCTAAAAGATAACATTAAAATAAGCACATAGAAGAGAAGGAGCTGCTGAAGGAGAGCCAACATGGCTTCTGCAAGGGCAAATCATGCCTCCCTAATATGTTGGAATTCTTTGAGAGTGTCAACTAGCATGTGAATAAGGGAGATCCAGTTGGCATTGCCCTGGGTCCTCACAGTGCAGAGTTTGGGAACCACTATTTTGGGGATTAGGTATGTAACCTTCTGAGAGCCAGAAAATGAAAACGACCTCAAAACCCTTGAATACAGCACATCCCTTCTTTAAATTGACTGGCATCAAAGTATCATTTTACTTGAAATATATCTTGAAATATCAAGAAAAAGAAGTCCGGTTGCCATGACTCAAATTCCAGATTTTACTTGAAAGCTCAAAATATTGAATATGAGTGCAATAGCTATCCCTATTTGTGCCCAGACTGTGGCAGAACTTTGATGTTTAACAGACATGGAAGCATTTATCTTCTACGGTTTTCCCCCTCAACCTGAATTTGGTTGGGCTACAGCTTTCATCAGCTGAGTAGTGATCAAAGTTCATGGGAATTGTAACTGAACAACTGTTTTAAATCATATAAATTACTAGATGGGTGACTCACAAGACACGGATTCAGGAATAATCTCTGGGATTTAGTGACCAAAAATCTAGCTTCATGCTTGTGCTTAAAAGCCTATATATGAGCAGGATCATTCTCCTCTTCAGACCAGGCGTGTAACTGTGAGGAAAACAGTGATAGAGGAGGTGAGGTTAAGCGCCCCTTCTAAACAGGGTGGAATAACAAAGTCAATGTCAGTGTCACTCTATAGTGACACACAATATTTAGTGTCCCTGCTTTTCTCATCACCTTGTAATAAGCTACAAAAGGTATCTCACCCATTTATGTGATGAATCAGGTATGGTGATCCCCCCCCCCATACACACCATTCCATTGTTTATACAGTACAACAGAAGTGTGCGCTGTGTAGCTGTCTTCTCTTACTGGGCTGCAGAATCAGAAACTTTGTTGTGTGAAAGAAAGAGGGAGGGGGGAAAGAAGCACAGTTGATTATACACAACTGGTTGACAGTAGTTCAACAATAATTCAACACAAATAGGTCTTGTGTCACTTAAAGATTAGTAAATCTGTTGCGTGGAAGTTGAGTCATGGCAACTGGACTTCTTTTCTTGAGAGATTGAGACGTTTTGCTGCTCATCCAAACAGCTTCGTCATTCTGAGCTGAACTCAGTTGCCATGGCTCAACCTCCAGATAAACCCACCTGGATGACTGAGAATCTTCGCAGACATAAATCTACTGAGGGCACAATAAATTTATTGTGGTATTTAAGGTGTTGCAAGATGCATTTTTGTGTTTCTTATGAGAGATTAAGACGATTATCTGGGATAAATATAAAAAAAATGAGGACATCTCAAAAATGTTGCCCAGGAATCCTCCTGAACCAATGAAAATGGGGAGTAATGCAATTAAACAATAAAAGTAACAATAATAGAATAGTGAACCCTTGTATAACGAACGGTTTGTGTAACATAAAATCTGTACAACATAAGACATTCCGCAGATAGGAGAAATTTGCTTAACAGAATCTCCTATGGGGCAAATCCATACAACATAAAAATGGTCACGATTAGGGATTACAGTACTCTGTTTTCAATGCATTCCTATGGGAAATTTGTATAAAGGACATTTTGCTTAACAGAATTTCATTTGGAATGGATTTATTCCTTTATACAAGGTACCACTATAATCTTAGAATTTCAGAGGTGGAAGGGAGCCTATGGGTCAAGTCCAGCCCCTCTTTAGGAGGCACAGTGGGGAAATGAATGTTTGCAGCCAGATACCTAAGGCACTGAACAACGTTCATTAAGTTGGGGTGGGAAATTGGAATGACATGATTCACAGTGAGAGATGCTGTAGACGCTGTGTGAAGTGGTAGCAGAGGAACATGGAGAGAGGAGTTTTCAGAGTGCAAGAACTGGATATAGTAATGGTGAAGTAGCCTGATAGGATAAGGGGGCACAGCTTGGGAGTAGTTTAAATGGAGAAGAAGAAAGAAAGCTTTGCAAATGAAGACAGTCTTGAATTCTTAGGCAGGTATGGAATGGGACACAATTCCTTAGGGAACTTTATTAATTTTATTCATTCAACATAGATACCACTCAGTAGTGTAATATGTAGTCTCCAGGTGGTTAACAGCCAACACAAATAATCTACAAAACACAACCACACCAATTATAAGCGTCAACCGCGATATACTACAAAGGAACCACATGGCTTGCCAAAACCTAAGTCAAGTAAACAAATTTAAACCACAGCTAGACATCGAGTAACACACATTAATAAAAGTCAACTTGAACAATGCTGTTTCAATTGCTTCTTTAAAAAATCTGAGGGAGGGATGCCTAATGGTGAACTTTGATTGGGTGTTTATTCCATAGGAAAAATATATCCCATGGGGCCACCATCAAAAACACCCAAGTTTCTGGTGTTAACTTTTGGGTTTGCCTCTTTAGGTATTGCTATATTTAACCATAGGAGGGGATATCAATTTAATGAGTTAGACCCAGTCTTGTTCCAGAATGGAAAGGCTTACATTTTGTTCATTCAGGTCTATCTAGTGAGGCTTCGAGTCCAGTCTGATATATGCTTCCATGGGAGCAAAGCAGGGGGGGAACCATTTTTAATGCCATCTCCAGTGTGGTTCTAAAGGATTCCAGATATCTACAGTGCATTGTTATGAGGCACAGTGGGGTAGAGGAGGAGATTTTGGGTCCTGCTTACAAAAGGACCCAATCCACAGCTTTATGGACCTTGCAACCCCGTTAGCTATGCTAAAAGTAGAACCACTGAGATAGTGGAACAGGTTTGTGATGGCCAAATCATTTGAGTGGGCCTGCTGTAAGCATCACTAAGTTTGGATTCAGCCGAGTACAGTATTTTAGCATCACTTAGATCAGGTTCTTCATCCACAGTGTCATCTAAGTTTTGCAACTTGCCGTATACAAATGTAAATGGAGGAAAAGTCCATCACGGGTTATAAACCATGATGGAGATGTGTCATCTCCAGGCTTAAAACCAGGGTACTTCAAGGGCCAGATGCAGGGAAGTGGTATCAGGAAACAGATATCTAGTCTTGTGTGCTCCCAGATGCATTTGGTGGGGCCACTGTGAGATACAGGAAGCTGGACTAGATGGTCCTTTGGCCTAATCCAGCATGGCTCTTCTTATGTTCTTATGTTTATGTTCTTAAGTTGGACACTGGCTCAATTTTCAGTTTTCTGCTTTAAGGGCAGGGGGACATTTGGAAGTACAGAGAGCTATTACTTCTCAGAATAATAATCCATTTCTTAAAATAGTTACAAAGCTAAAAGTATAGGATGTTTGGAGGGAACTGAGTTGAGGATGTCATAGAAGTTGGGCAATAGGCACTCTCCATGGCTGAAATGCTAAGAAGGAAAAAAAGCATATGGCTATTTCAGCTCAAAACTAACCCTTTTCAGTCACTCATAGAATTCAGTGTTTGTCTACACCCACTGAGAAGTATTAAATTACAGAAAGTTGGGAATGTTACAGGACTAGTTGGGGGAGATTCTGGCAGCAATCCAAACCCCCCCCAAATAAATAACATTTCCAACTCAGAAATTACATGACCTATACTTTCATCTCTCAAGGGTTTTAAGTTCTTTCAGTCTTTGACATGCTCAGTGTCTTAAAATTCTTAATCATTAGACAAATAAGTTAGCACAAGAACATCTGAGCCGTTATTAGGCATCCCAAATTCCAGGAAGTGTAATTTTGGTTGGACACCAGGAAAAACTTCAGAACTTCCTAAATGTGGAACTGCATCTTGGAACTGCAAAGCTGGAAAGGACTCTATAAATCATTTGAGTCCAGCCCCTGTCAGAGTGGTGCAACTGGGATTCAAAGTGTCAACCCCTGTCTTTGCAGACACTGCTTCACAAAACCAGTTACTGTACTTCAGAAGGTGGCCGAGTGCTCCAGTGCGGGAGGCATTTAAGACAAAGTTAGATAGCCCTCTGTTTTAAGGTAAAAGCTGGATTTCTGTGTTGAGCAGGGGGTTAGACTTGACGGTCTTATAACCCCCTTCCAGCTCCATTATTCTCTGATTCACTCATTATGTCAGAAATTTCTGGAATGGTTCTTCATTTTACAGACATTAAGAGCAATATTGCCCATGTTTTACTGCTTGGGATGACTTAGTACAATGGTACCTTGTATAAAGGAATTACGGTAATTTGTTCCAAATGAAATTCTGTTAAGCAATTTTTCCTTTATACAAATTTCCCATAGGAATGCATTGAAAATGGAGTGATCCCTAATTGCGACCATTTTTATGTTGTATGGATTTGCCCCATAGGCAATTCTGTTAAGCAAATTTCCACTATCTCAGGAATTTTTTATGTTGTACAGATTTTATGTTATACAAGCCATTTGTTATATAAAGGTCCATTGTATTTTGTATATCTAGCTCAAGTTAGCTCACAGTGGATCAGTTTATGCTGCCATTTTGCTTCTTCTCTATCTGTGTGTTCTTGGTTATTGTTTTTTTTTAAGTGGCAGTTTTAAAAAGCCAAATTTGTTCTTCTTATCCCAGTTCTCCTGTAATCCAAGAAAAGCTTTGCAGAGTCTTGCCATTTTAGGATCGTTTCAAATATTTCCTTTTCGTCTTCAGAGAATCCTATCCAGTAAGAAATTTTCCTCTAGGGTTGCAGTATGTCATGTTATCCCAATGTAAAGAAAATAAAGTCACCTGTGTTTTCTTTACACTGCAAAAATATAGTGTTAAAGGAATTCTTTGAGCACTGGAAGATTCCTAGGTTGGTACAGAAATAATGTGCTTTTAAAAAGTTTTTTTTTCCAGGAAGAAAAATCCTCCCCCTTCCAAGCCACACATACTCTAGAAAGTGCCGCCTCCCACGCGATATTTTCCTCACTAGAGCCACACGCTGTGTTTTCCGTTCGGAGCCGATGGCTGAATCTTCACGTCAATAAGTCACTTTAACTCATTGCCTTTGGAGAGGATTCAACCACCTTAGAACTAATCTACACATCTGTGACTAGGAAGGCAGCTCTGGCCCCACGGAGCAGTGGTGAGAACGCAAGTACAGCGTGGGTGGGAAGAGAGAGAGAGAGAGAGAGAGAGAGAGAGGCAGGAACAGCTTCTCAGGAAAAGAGAGAACAGAATGGAGCTCTCTAATTTGTAGTCTCTGACATATCTCGCTTTCCCTCAGTTGCTGAGGAGAAGCGAGTGGCGGAGCGGGTGGCGATGTGGGGGGAGAGAGAGAGAGAGAGAGAGAAAGAGAGAGAAGGATTGGGGGGAAGGGGAAGAAGCTGAGAGAGGTATGAATCCAAATTGGAATGGGTGGTTTTAAACAGGATCCTCACGCCCAAGGGAAATGCTCAGTGGAAGGTCAGGTTTCAAGGAGCGGTTTTTGTCTTATCCGACGGTCGTTTTTCAAAAAAATATATTAAACTACTGCAGGGCTGTCTAACTTTGAACAGGCGGAGGTCTACTTTTTCTGGCCCAAAGGACCTGAGGGCTACTACATGAATGCCTCTACTTACGAATTTTTCCCATTCCAAGCATATGCTTTTAAGTAAAAAAAAAATTGCAAGTAGAACAGCAGTTTCCCATAGGAATGCATTGAAATCCATTCCTTCCGGAATGAATTGATTTTCAGTGCATTCCTATGGGAAGGCTGACTGTGCACATGCTTCCCTTGCACCCACTCAATCATCTGGCCAGTGGGGGAAGCAGGGGACCATGCCATGGCCCTTGAACTGCCTCGCTTGGCTGAGACGGTGGGACGGCAGACCCAGAACTTTGCTGGGGCAGTGGTGATCCTTGGGATGGGAGAACTTATCCCCTCACTTTTTATTGGTGGCTGGCAGACTACTTTTGAACCCTTCACGGGCTACCGGTAGCCCGTGGTCTACTTGTTGTGCAGGTCTGAACTACTGGATGTCCAGTGGGGGAACCTTTGTATGATAAGAGCAGTACTCCATCCAGGGGTAATGCATGGTTCAGTGGGTGCAGACAAACCTTGTTGGCTGGGATGGTGGAAAGCCACAACCAAAAATGGAGCAGAACCCATCCTCACCCTTCTTTTCTGTCTGCGATATTCTTCGTTCTTCCCTACTGCCTTGCTCTCTGTTATTCTTTTTCTCCATACCCGCATTTCTTTCATATATTTCTTTCATTCTCTGCCAGCCTCGTCTCACTCCCCAATTTCTGGCCCAGCGCACTGCCAGAAGAGGAAAAGCTTTTGTTTGATCTGAGTTATTTCAGAAAGCATTCGGAAGTATCCTGAGGGCCATGGGTCGCTCGCCTTTCCACTAAACATGCACTTCTGCCCACTTAAAACAACTCCTGAGTGGAAACCATAAGAAGCCTTTTGCACTTGCTTAAGAGTTCTCCTGCTGGCTTGGACCAAGGTCTTTCTGTACTGCCTCACAAACATCGCTGCGTGTATTGAAAGGAGTGTTGGGCTGCGATTCAAGAGTCCGAGCTTGAAATTGGCACTCAAGTGTAGAGCTGAATGAGAGACTTTGAGCTGTTTAGCCAAACACACAGCTGGTGTAAGGATGAAATGCGACAACATTGAGGTGTGGTACTCTGAGCTTTTGGGCAGAAGGGTGGAGGACCAAAGTGATGGAGAAACTTTCTGGAGGTTTTTATGCAATAGTGATAAGCCAAGGCACCTCAGCATTTAGCTTTCCCCTTTCCTCTTCTGTTCACAGTATGTGGTGACCTTACAAGGGAGTTTCTAATTACAGGAAAGAGGGGGGTTTGATTAAGCCAGTGGTTCTCAACCTGTGTGTCCCCAGATGTTCCTGGACTGCAACTCCGAGAAGCCTCCACTACTCCCTGTGTTGGAATGGATTTCTGGGATTTGCAGTCCAGGAACATCTGGGGACCCACAGGTTGAGAACCATCGGATTAAGCTCTACATTGGGAACAAACTCTCGTTTGCCCCATGCGAACACAACAGCATATTGTGGTTTGCCGCTAGCGAGGAAGGTTCTCTGAGCTTGAATGGGAAACCTCAGAGCACTGGCATAGCATGGTTGGGGGATAGAGGGGCAATTGCCCTGGGTGCAGAGCAGGAGCAATCTTGCCTGGCATGCTCCCACCGCTGCTCCTTTCCCCTCCTGGCAGTCTGAGTCCAAACTACCAGGGAGCACCAAGTCCACCTCCACCATTGCTGCCACCAACATAGGCCTTGAGCTGCTGCATGGTTGCATCATAGCGCCACTCTGGGAGCTTCTCCCATGATGACCCACTCCATCCACATGTTGTCTAGGGGGGCATGTAACTCCCATTCCACAATACTTGCCATGCCCTCCCTGGTGCTGGAAACCCATGCTACACCACTGCCACTATGAAAGCTTGGTTTACAGATGAGCTTTTCAGGATGTGCCATTCTTCTATAAGCTCTTTCTTATCACCCTTTCCCTTCCTACCGCTACCTGCCTTACCCATGCAGTCCCAAAAGCAGTCAGTGACAGTCCCTTCAGTGAGAACAGCCGTTTTCCTTTCCTATAGCAGTAATAAATATAGATATAGGGTTTTCCCCCCATTCCTCTTCATTTGGTAAAGGTAAAGTCCCCCCCCCGCACATGCGTGCTAGTCGTGTCCGACTCTAGGGGCGGTGCTCATCTCATTTTTCAAGCCGAAGAGCCAGTGTTGTGCAAGTCCATGGCCACGTGGCCGGCATGGCTGCAAGGAAACACAGTTTCACCTTCCTGCTTTTTACCTATTTATCTACTTGCATTTACATGCTTATGAACTGCTCGGTTTGCAGGAGCTGAGGTTAACAGCAGGAGCTTTCTCCGCTGCGTGGCACCCAGGATTCGAACTGGCGAGCTGCAGACTTTGCAGTCAATAGTTTTCGGAGCCTTAGTCCACTGAGCCACCACGCCCCTTTCCTCTTTTACTTGTGCCCTATTGCCCCGAAGCACTCCTCAGATGGCACAAAAACCTGGAGGACAAAAATAAATGTGGCTGCCTCATGAGTGGCTAGAGCTGTAGAGTCTTCTCTGTGGTGGCCCCTGGTATCTTTAAAGCCCTCAAAAGAAAAGCCCACTTCCCCACATCTCCATTTGCTCTCTGGCACATTAAGATAATAATAAACTGCTTGTGAGAGTCACTTGTTTCTGGAGCTCTCTGTCTTGCTTTAATGTTGTGATTTTTTAAACTTAATCCAGATGTTATTGTGAGTTGCGCCTAACACAGTCCCTGCCTGCCTTTAAAAAAGCCTTGAAGACCTGGCTGTTCCGTGAGGCATTTGGCGACCTTTAACCTGTTTTGTTTTCATTCAATTCTGCCACCTTGCTGAATATTTTATAGTATTTTTTATTTCATTTTACGTATTTCCTCGTACTTTTTTCCCTACTATATTGTTTGAATGTCCGATTGTTATTTGTTTTGGTGCTGTTTACCACCCGGAGTTCCCTTGGAAGATGGGCAGTATGTGTGTGTGTGTGTGTGTGTGTGTGTGTGTGTGTGTGTGTGTGTGTGTAATATTATTTATATATTATTTATATATTTTTATAATATAATATGTTATTTTAAAATATATAAAATAAAGATTTTATATAAAATATAAAAATAATATATAAAATAAATGTGGGGGGTGGGGAGGAGGATGAATAAAATAATTACAGGGCGTTGAGTTTTAAGTAGAGAAGCAATGTTGTTTTCTTGCCACCGCTTACCTGCTGTCACCTGGGTTCAGCACAATTTTGGCATGGCTTGGGCCACCGTTACGGAAAGCCAGGTGAGGGGGGTCGGAATCCTACATAAATCTAGTGCACGCGTGGGCATGCAGTTATATCTGCAGGGGATTTTTTTAAAGCATTCCTGCAATCTCCTCCTCCCCAAAGACAAAATGAGGACAACATAGAAACAGTGCAGCAGAAGAAGATGACGGGAGCCATGCTGGAGGACAGCAGACGCCCATTTCGATCGTTCGTTCCGTTCCGTTTCTGCCCTTCCCTTCATCGATTATATAGAAACCCAAAGGGGGCTACAGCACACCCTTCGTAACCACCCTCATGGGAAATCCCACAAGTGGGAAATAAGCACAAAAGCAACCATGCACTCGTGTGCTCTGTCTAGAAGCTGTTCCAGACATAGCAGTTGTCTTGTCTTGTTTTCATTCCCTCTTCGTTGTTTGGGTTTTGGAAATGTTGGGTTTCCCGTTTTATTGGGATTAATGTCCCAACTACAGCTCTTGATGCCATTAAAAAAAACAGCCTCCTTTAGTAAAATCAGTAGGCATCTGGTGTTTCACAGTGCATCCCTGCATAGTGAGTTAAAAGGACAGCTGCAGGTTTCCCAACATCTCTCTGAGAAACCAGGGCTGTGTGGACCATGAGTTCACAACACTTTTATATTCTGTGGGCTGTTTGTTTACTTGGGTATCTATTGATGAACTTTGCACACACAATTTCACAAAACGGGTCTCTTCCTATTCACAGTTATAGAACATGAGCCATTGTAACAGCCATACAATGCTACAATTTATGCACCCATATAGAAGTAGCTTATAGAACTAAAAAGTTGAAGTGTCCTTTTAAATTCAGATTGAGAGAAAAATCCTGGATGTCTTCCTCTACTGTGTCCATACCATAGAAGAATCAACTCCACATGCAGAGGCTTCAAAACCCTAGAATGAAATGTCAAGTGCTCTTTCTTAGTCCCACCACTATTTTAGAGGGATTATGAGATCTGCACCAGCTC
>JAHTLZ010000225.1:2392640-2407596 GCA_023846285.1 Phrynocephalus versicolor | reverse complement strand
AACAACAACAACAACAACAACAACAACAACAACAACAACAACAACAAATCAGCTGAGTCCCCCACATGCAAAGAGGCAGATGAAACTATCGACCATATATTGAGTTGTTGCAAGAAAATTGCTCAGACTGATTACAAACAGCGCCATAATGTAGTTGCTCAAATGGTCCACAGGAATTTGTGTCAGAAGTATCATCTGCCTGTAGCAAAGAACTGGTGGGACCATAAGCCTGAAAATGTGACTGAAAATGAGCATGCAAAATTACTTTGGGACTTCCGAATACAGACAGACAGGGTTTTGGAGCATAATACCCCGGATATTGTGATTGTGGAGAAGAAAAAGTTGTGGATCATTGATGTTGCTATACCAGGTGATAGTAGAGTCACTGAGAAACAACTTGAAAAAATTACCCCATATCAGGGTCTGAAAATTGAACTTCAGAGACTCTGGCATAAACCGGCACAGGTGGTCCCAGTGGTAATCGGCACGCAGGGTGCGGTGCCTAAAGAGCTAAGCAAGTATTTAGAAGAAATTGGAGTTGACAAAGTCACCATCAGTCAGCTGCAGAAAGCCACCTTACTGGGATCTGCTTGCATAATTCACCAATACATCACATAGTCCTAAACGCTTGGGAAGCGTTCGACTAGTAATTGGTAATACTAAATCCAGCGTAGATAGCTGTGTGGTTAATAATAATAATAATAATAATAATAATAATAATAATAATAATAATAATAATAATAATAATAATAATAATAATAATAATAATAAATTGAGCTGCATAGCTAGAAGGGACTCTGTGGATCATTGAGTCCAGTCCCTCTCAAGGAGGCACACTGGGGAATTGAACTCCTAACTTTTGCCTCCATAGACAGAGACCTAACCCACTGAGCTATCCAGCAATTTTATGATTTACCACAGAATAGAACTTGGACATTTTGCTTCAAGATGATCCATCCAGGCAATTAACCCCAAAAGCAGAACTGAATCCAGACTAATATGGATGCAGGTGAAGGAAGAATGCTTGTAGATGCCCAACCATTGCCCATCCCAGCACCTTCTCTGGACTAAATGGCAGTGAGCCTGATGTCTTGCCCACCAACTAGTGTGCCCAGTGAGAAAGTGTTGTACCAGGCAAGGAATATTGTCAGTCCACACTGCTCATGCCTGGAACACTGATAAGAACATAAGAACAGCCTTGCTGGGACAGGCCACAGCCCATCCAGTCCAGCATTCTGTCTCACACAGTGGCTCACTGTTTGCTTCAGGGTATTCCCAAGCAGATTTCTTCACCTGCTTACAATTCCCTGCAAATCGTATTGAGAGAGATCCTGCCTATCTCTCCAACCCAGAGGTTGTTCTTAGGCATCCATAATGATAGCCACGGATGCCCTTGTTCTCCACGTTGTATAATCCTTTCTTAAAGCTGTTAAGGCTGGCAGCTGTCACCACTTCTTCTGGCAGGGAATTCCATAGGCCAATGATCCTCTGTAGAAAAACATTTTCCTTACGATCAGCCTACCATTGCTAGGTTTCCCTCAAAGTAAGACAGAATGGGACACTCTGTGCACAGTACTAGGTACGCTATGTTTCAGTCTGCTGCCCTTCCCTCTGCCTCATTCATTCTCCCAATTGCTACTCCATGACTGTGGTCACTCCGCTCGACTGTCCTGTGCCCCGTGCTGTTTGCACAATACCCACCCACCACATGCTTCAGCCTGCCTTCCAGAGTTGAGGGTTGAATCAATAATTCCGTGGCTGTTGGTGTGCCTTCTTTTTGTTTGCCACCATCACTGCAAAGGTGTCAGAGGACACCAGAAAATCCTTTTTAAGAGCCACGTGGCACAGTGGTTAAACAGCTGCAATGCAGCTATAACTGTGCTCACGACCTCGGGTTCAATCCCAGGTAACCGGCTCAAGGTTCACTCAGCCTTCTATCCTTCTGAGGTCAGTAAAATCGCGGGAGTGGGGCAGCATGTAGCCTGCATAAATAAATTGTAAACGATCAGAGAATGCTTAAGTACTAAGGGGCAGTAGATAAGGAGAACACTTTGCTTTGCTTTTAAAAAGGTTTTCCTGTCTGTGTTTTTTAAAAGGCAAAAAATGATGACTTGATTAGTATTTATACTGACCGTAATGCAGATCTAATCATCTGGAAATTCTGAATTTAAAAAAATCTGTATTCTAGAAAAATGCAGAAACCAATGGAATCAAAGAAATCCACAACTCACACAACAAATAATTCCATTAAAGAAAAAAAAGGAGTGTGAGCCGTGTGGCCATCACAAAACACAAATGCAAAACTAGGCTACAGGTGATACTTTTATAGGCCACTAATAAAAATAAAAAAAAAAATTCCAAGTTTTCGAGTGCAACAGACTCTTCTTCAAACAAGGTCCCAAAGGTTCAAACATGGCAAAATATGTGCTTTGCCAGGAGGTTATTCTTAAAGTTCTTGGCTAGATGACCAAGAACTTTAAGAATGACCTCCTGGCAGAGCACATATTTTGCCATGTTTGGACTGCAAATAATGAATCAGTTACGGGAACTGACCATCTATTAATACAACAAATAGTTTTCTTAAAGTGATGTTCCAAGCTTAACATTTTGGGAGAAAGCAGACAGCCCAGAATGTTTAGAATAGCAGAACTATTCTAAAGAGCTGCCATCTTGCCAATGTCTCTTTCGACTATTTTGTCGGTGTTTTGGATTTTTTTTGCCTGTGTGTGCGTGTGTGTGTCTCGATTGTTGTATTGATTCTTCTTTGTAAACCACCCGGAGTTCCCCTGGGAAGACGGGCAATATAAAAATAAATAAATAAATCAATAAAATAAACAGAGATGAGACACACATAGTTGAAGTAATAATTGGTTGTCTAGTTATGAAAGGAGAGTCAGGGGGTGAGTAGAATTAACAGATTTGGGTTCTTCATACTCCAGAAACAGGAAGCAAGGCTGGGTTTTTAAATTTGGCAATGGCAATGGATTCATTTCTGAAGCCGATTTATTTTTTGGCTCTTTCTTCCTCTCCTTCTCTGTCAGGTTTGCTCTGCCCACCCATCTTCCCAGTTTCACTTCATCCTTTGATTCATTCCAATGTTGTCTTTTTCAGATACCTTGAGTGTTTGACGCAATTTGCCCAACACTTCCTCCTCAACACGAACGGTGCCAGCAGGTTTTTTCCCCCTTCTTCTTCTTCTGGAGACAAGAAACATTCATGTGCTTAGAAGGTAAATGTGATATTTATTACAGCATCTTCTTTCCCTTGCTTATCCCAGCATAGTGGCTGAACTTCCTCTTCCTGTTTTTAACCCAGGAAGAGATTGAGAGAGAGAGAGAGAGAGAGAGAGAGAGAGAGAGAGAGAGAGAGAGAGCTTGAGGAGTTTTTTGCATGCATTTGGTCCCAGCAAGCAACTTGGCTACTTTTTGCAGGCAAGAAACAATGCTGGCCAAATAAATGCCTTGAGATTATTATAATTAATTACCGGTATTTGATTTATGTACCACGCATCTGACTACAAAGGCGCCCTCTGGGCAATGTAAAACAAAACAAATCAATAATCAACAATATCAACATCAAATTATACAAAATAGATCAAATCAATGAAAAACAATATATTTTAAATGTAAAGGTACAACCCATGTAGTAGTAGTAGTAGTAGTAGTAGTAGTAGAAGGAGGAGGAGGAGGAGGAGGAGGTACTGCTATTGTTTTTGTTTGTAGTTGTAGTAGCTATTGTTCTTGTTTCAATTTATACACCACCCCATACTGCCTTCTTTGGGTAGTTTACAATGAAATTATGCCAGGAACATCCCCCTCCCACTGCAATACGAATACTCATTTTACTGGCTTCAGAAGGATGGTTGGCTGAGTGTGTCTTTAGGTAGCCCACTCTAGGTTGACTTCCATCCTTCTAAGATTGATAAAATGAGTACTCAGTTCACCGGAAGGCAAAGAGTTCCTTGCATAAGTATGTTGTAAACAGCCCCAAGAGTGCTTTTGCACTATGGGGCAGTATCTAAGTTGAGGCTGGTTTATATCAGAAATTTTCTTTTTGGTGTGGAGTTCAACTACTCCTGCTGGTTAAGAGGGTTTGGGAGCTGTAGTTCTTAGACGCTCATTTACCCAAGAGCTGGTTCAATTCACAAACACTTGGCAAGCCTTGTGTAGAAAAAATGGCAAGTATTTGTGACCGTTCAGCTTCCTAACTGGATGTTGCGCTTCTGCAGGAAAAAGGTGGGTTTTTTCTCCCAATTATAAAAAGGAAATAAAAAGGAATGCAACTCCTTTCTGTAGGCACTTACCTACATAGGGATATTGTGCACAAACTGGTCAACAGCTATGTGGTTCTGGTACTAATACTATTGATTGAAAAGATGATGTACAGGCAAGCTAATCCAGTTGAGTTTTACTGCTTTCATGTCTTTCAACTGGGAATGTCCTTTGGAAGGACATTCAAAATTTGGAGCATGTGATCAGGAAATAGATGCCTATATGAAGAAGACATAAGGCACATTTGGGAATTTTCTGGCTTTTGAGATGTCCTTGGTCTTCAGTTCTCATCCAAGCTGGTCACTGGGGCTCAAAGAGGCAGTAGCTCAGATGTTCATCAACAGTCAGATGGTCACAGATTTCATAGAAAAATCCTGCTGGGTCAGCTAAAGTATTTCAGAGAGATCTGCGAGCTGTCTTGCTGGCCACAAGGTCTTTCAAAGCAATATAAAACATTTAAAACATCCTCCCTATAAAACAAAAAAACTCAGAGCAGCAGGTCGAACTTGATACTGAACCGAACAGGGCATCAAAAAAGTCAATGGATTTCAGAGAGTTCATGCAGAAGGAAGATAGTTTGTCCTAGTGCTATGACATACAGAGCATAGCCTTCCCCCTAGTTGTGCTTTGACATCCTGACATCATAAGACCTACAATGTCTGCACCTAGAAACAATGTGTGTTAGTTTACTAGAGTGAGTTCTGCATCTTGTGCAGTTAGGGTTGTGTGTGTGTGTTTAATGGAACTGTTTTTTGGGGGGGCGGATGACAAAAAAACCCAACACCCAACCTTACATAAAAACATAAGAACAGTCTCGCTGGAACAGGCCACGGCCCATCCAGTCCAGCATTCTGTCTCATACAGTGGCTCACTATTTGCTTTAGGGCCGGCATGTCCAAACTTCGGCCCTCCAGATGTTTTGGACAGCAACTCCCACAGTCCTTTGCCATTGGTAATCTAAGCTCAGAATTCTGGGAGTTGCAATCCAAAACATCAGGAGGGCCAAAGTTTGGACATGCCTGCTTAAGGTATTCCCAAGGAGATGTCTTCACCTGCTTATGATTCCCTGCAAATGGCATTGAGAGATATCCTGCCTATCTCTCCAACACAGAGGTTGTCCTTAGGCATCCATAATGATAGCCATGGATACCCTTGTTCTCCATGAACTTGTCTAATCCTTTCTTAAAGCTGTCAGGGCTGACAGCTGTCACCACTTCTTCTGGCAGGGAGTTCCAGAGACTAGTTATCCTCTGGGTGAAAAAGTACTTTCTCTTTGTTTGAGATCTAGCACCCAACAGTTTCATGGAGTGCCCCCTAGTTCTAGCATTGTGTGATAGGGAAAACAGATTTTCCTTATCTACTTTGTCCACACCGTGTACAATTTTATAAACTTCAATCAGGTCATCTCTTAGGCGCCATCTTTCAAGAGTGAAGAGGCCCAGCCATTGCAGCCTTAGATGGTAAGGAAGGTGTTCCAGTCCCCTAATCATTCTGGTTGCTCTCTTCTGCACTTTTTCCATTTCCATAATATCCTTCTGGAGGTATGGTGACCCGAACTGTACACAATACTCCAGATGGGGCCTCACCATAGATTTATAAAGAGGCAAAATGACACTTGCTGACTTATTTTCTATAACCTTCCTAATGATCCCTAGCATTGAGTTTGCTTTTTTCACTGCTACGGCACACTGGGATGACACCTTCATTGAGCTGTCCCCCAGGACACCAAGGTCCCTTTCCTGGTTTGTTGCAGAGAGTTCAGACCCCATCAGTTTATAAACGTAATTTGATTTTTTTGCCCCAACGTGCATCACTGTGCACTTACCAATGCTGAAGCTCATTTGCCACTGGTTTGGCCACTCCCCTAGTGTCAAGAGATCCCTCTAGAGCTCCTCACAATCTCTCTCAGTTTTTACTACCCTGTATAATTTAATGTTGTTAGCAAATTTGGCTAGCTTGCTATTTGCTCCTACTTCTGTTTGTTTGTTTGTTTCATTTTTATACCGCACCATCTTCCATCAGGAACTCTGGACAGTTTGCAGAATAAAAAAAGCGTCAAGTTAAAATAACAATGTGAGCAAAAAGAGGGGGAATACCCTCAGCAAGCTGCAGCAAGGACATACGGGGTGGGGGAGATCATTTATGAAGAGGTTGAAAAGCAGGGGTCCTAGTACTGAACTTTGGGGGACCCCATTCTTTACCTACATCCACTTGGAGAAGTGTCCATTTAGTGCTAGTCTCAGTTTCCTGTCCCTTAGCCAGTTGCTGATCCAGGACAAGACCTGTCCCTTGATTCCATGACTGCCAAGTTTATTCAAGAGCCTTTGGTTCGGGACCTTGTCAAAAGCCTTCTGAAAGGCCAGATAAACAATGTCAACTGGATCTCCCTTACCCACTTGCTTGTTGACACTCTCAAAGAATTCCAACAGATTAGTGAGGCATGATTTACCCTTGCAGAAGTCATGTTGGCTCTCCTTCAGCAGCACCTGGATTATTTTTTTGAAGATTGGTGTTACATTCACTACCTTCCAGTCACCAGGCACAACACCTGATTTGAGGGATTATATATTTTGGCCAGGACATCAGCAATTTCATCTTTAAGTTCCTTTAGAACTGATGGATGGATGCCATCTGGTCCTGCTGATTTGTTGGCATTTAGTTTAACAAGACATGAAAGGTCATCCTCCCTGGTCATTTCTATCTGGCTAAATTCTTGGGTTTCCCTCCCTATGAAGATAGGCTTTGTTTTGGGCATGTGGTCTCTATCTTCTTCAGTGAATACCGAGACAAAGAATGCATTGAGTCTCTCTGCAATCTCTGTTTCCTCTTTAATAATCCATTGCCTTCCATTGTTGTCTAATGGTCCAACGGCCTTCGTAGTTGAGTTCTTACTTCTAATGTACTTAAAGAACTCCTTGTTATTTCTTTGAGTGTTTTTAGCCATAGGCTTTTTGAAGTCTTGCTTTGCTTTCCAGATTGTTGCTTTGCGTTTGTTCTGCCAGAATTTATGTTTCTGCCTGTTGTCCTCATTCAGACAAGCCTTCCATCTTCTAAATGAGCCTTTCTTGCCTTTGATCTCTTCCCGAACAGCTCCTGTAAGCCACATTGGAGTCCTCTTGGACCTGGCAGCCCTTTTTCCTTTTGCAGCACATAAACTCAACTACACCTTGCATCCCATAAACTTAAATACACATACGTTTGGGATGTTTTTCCCATCAGCAGCATCAATGGCAAAAAAAATGCATTGCACTAGAAATTTGTATTTATGTGCCAAGCATAAGGATATTTTCCTTCCAAAAATACAAGGGTTTTTCCCATGTAAATTCTTCTTTTTTTCTTATGCTGCTACTGACTAACCCCCACCCATTCCCATGGCATCCCATGGCATTCTCATGGCATTTCTCAAAATCCTGGATAGCATTCTCATCTGTTCTACTTTCACACTGAATAGTAGGACATAATCTATATGGAATGCCCTCCCAAGTGAGACCCGCCTGGCACCGACATTGATGACATTTCGGTGCCAGGTAAAAACCTTCCTGTTCCAGAAGTTTTTAAACTGATGATTGTGGGTCCTGATGGCAATTTTAGTGTTGCGTTTTTAATGTATTGTATTTATTGTATTTACATGTTTCTATTGTTCTATTTTTATTGTAATTTTGATGTTTTAATTGTCTATTTTGATTGTGAGCCACCCAGAGACCTTTGGGTAGTGGGCGGCATACAAGCTATATAAATAAATAAATAAAATAAATAAATAATCTTCTTCATACACTTCATACAATGCTGTGAGCATATTTTGATGCGCTTTTTACTATGCCATGCTTTATTGCACGGCTTTGTCCATGTTGATTAAAGCATGTTCACAGGTGGGGGTTTTCCCCCCTCCAAAACTCAGCCCAAGTTCTGGAAATGCACACATTTTCAAAATAAGATGTCAGTTTCACAGTAGAAATGAGGGCATAAAATTGATTTTTTTTAAAAAAAAAGCGATATTTTTTTTAGTAGAGATAAAGAACACATTCCTTTACTATTCTTAGCGGAAACCTTTCTCATACAGAACATCATGGGGGTTGGAAATTGACATTCAAGCTCAATGAAACTCTGGAAAAAGTAAAAGTACCTCAACAATTTACAGGTGGAAGAATAATTAGGTAATTACTTTTGAAAAGTAAGGACTGGTTCCTTTGTTTTACTAAGTGCTACTTATTGCCTTGCTTTCCATTGCTATGGCTCCTATTAGACAGTGGCAAATGTTTGCATGTGAAGTGAATCTGAGAACCATTTGGGAAAAAATGCCATTGAAAATAAGAGGGAAACGTTCCCTAATATGCCAACAATGCATGATTTTTTAAAAAACAAGTTTTAAAGGAACTGAACTGTCTCTAAGCGGGATTCTCTTCCCTTGTCCTTTGAGAAGCCTAGCAGAGCTTGCATAAGAAAACAAGACAATTAAAAAAGACTAGGACAGTGGTGTCCAGACTTTGGCCCTCCAGATGTTTTGGACTGCAACTCCCATAGTCCTTTGTCCTTGGTTATCTAGGCTTAGAATTCTGGGAGTTGTGGTCCAAAACATCTGGAGGGCCAAAGTTTTGACACCCTTGGACTAGGAGATACATTAAATATCGAATATGATAAATGAGGTATCAGATTGTGACCCTATTCAATATGAATTCATTCCTCAAGAACCAGGATGGAAGAGAGATAGAACATTTGATGTTCAAGCATGGTAGGCCATCATGATCCAAATAATTACTGACAAGATTTTTTGGTGTTCCCCACTCAGGAGACAGAAACCAGGACAAATACTATCTGAACATACCCATTGCTTTTTTGTCATAGAATCATAGAATAATGAGGTTGGAAGGCCATCATATCCAAGCCCCCGCTCGATGCAGGAATAGAAATCAAAGGACATCTACCAGGTAGTTGTTAGTGGAATACAGTAATACCTTAGTTTAAGTGCATAATTCATTCCAGAAACATGCTTGTAAACCAAAACACTCTTTTGTGTGTATTGTGTTGTTAAAGTCGTGACCGAGTCTTCATGACCCCATGTCCATGGAGTTTTCTTGGCAGGAATACTGTAGTGGCTTGCCAGTTCCTACTTCAAGCTCCTACAGCACCTGGTGTTCCCTGGTGGTCAACCATTCAAGGACTAACCAGGGCTGACCCTGCTTTGCTTCCGAAATCAGGCCAGATCGAATGGGTTATATCAAAGCAAATTTCCCCATAAGAAATAATGGAAACTCAGATGATTCGTTCTGGGGCCCCATAGACCACATACTGTACACACAAAATGCCAATACTCACAAAAGAAGTTGACAAGAAGTCCACGTCCACAGCATGGTTTCGATACCTAGCTGCAGAATCTGCTCTGCTTGGGACTAACAACTTTACTCTGTATTTTTAATGTGACAATTACAAAGTGTAATTTGTAGCTCTATACACACTTGACTAGCTGCCCCATGACTAGAAATGCTTTGAAAAAATAAGAAAGGATATTGAAAACAAATTAAAGAAAAATAAAAATATAAAGAAAAAAACCCTCACCTGCATTCCTTTTTGAAATCATTCCTGGCTGGTGCAAGGGAGACCTCTGTTCCTCCCTCTGCTTTGGAGGCTGCCTGAGATAGAACATTAAAGACAATCCCCCACAATCCAGCAGGGAGGAAGGGAGCGAACCACCATTGGATCCCTTGTGATCATGTGACCTGCTCCAGGGCTCGTATTGCAAGACATTGTTGATCAAGACAATATTTAGAGAAAATGTCTGCTCATCTTGCAAAACGCTCTTAAACCAATGCACTATTAAACAAAGGTATTACTGTACTCCTGCCACCATCCATATAACCAAAATGTGTTGAGGCAAAATATGGCCCATGTTGCTTTTCACAGATGTGTGATGTTGAATAACATAAGTGACTGTGGAATTCTCCATATCTTCAAGACAGGGAAACAAATATACAGTACACCCAACCTCTAACCTACTCTTCAGTGTCAACTGGGGTCAAACTTCCCCACCCAGTACTAGCATATACTCTACATCAGGCATGTCCAAACTTTGGCCCTCCAGATGTTTTGGACCGCAAGTCCCACAGTCCTTTGCCATTGGCAATCTAAGCTTAGAATTCTGGGAATTGTGGTCCAAAACATCAGGAGGGCCGAAGTTTGGACATGCCTGCTCTACATGATTTCCTGGTGGCTGATTGCAAAAGTGATGGAATATGTAATAGGTAGATAAATAAAAGACAGTCTCTTGGGTATTTGCAGAATGGCTGTATGTCTTTGTGGAGAAGCTTCAGTCAGTCTTCGACATAATTTACTGGAGGGTGGTGGGGAAATGATTTGCAGGAAAAATCACCAGCACATCACTTTATAGATGGCCATGGTTTCAGAATTGCATCCTCTCTCTCTTTTCTCTCTCAAAATAGAAGTTCAGCACACTTCTTATTGCAGCTGGTCTGCCTGCCGGGTATCTCTGCCTGTGAAGCAATCATGCCTTTCATCCCAATGTTTTCAACCAGGGCCGTTACTTCACGAGCTCCCTCCCTTCGAATCCACCTTGCCTGCGAATTGAATTCGGAGGCGGTCACGTGGTGGTCACGTGGTCTCCCTTCGCTCCCACCCCTGTTTCTCTGTACTCACGCGGGGCATTTTTGGGACCGAATCGATTACTACCTCACGTGCTCCCTTCGCATTAGAAAGCTGATTTGCAACGTCCGGTTCCACTCTCCTTTTATTTTTTAAAAAAATTTACTCGGCGTATCGATGCATCAATGCTTGGCTGTCATTCACGACAGAGCGTGGTTACTGTACGATCCTGTGTTTTCTGTTTCCTGGCATCATTGGCAGCCCCCCCCCGCCGCCGCCGCCGCCGCTACTCGGGGGGAGCCCCGCATGGCACAGCCGCCCACCCTCCGTTGCTTGCATGCTGCCTGCCCCGGGTGCCCTGCTCTGGCCGGGCGAGGCAGCAGCGGCTCCTCCTGCTCCCGCCGCCGCCGCCGCCGCCGCCGCCGGTACTCGAGCGAGGAAGTAACAGCGCAAAGCGATGAAACAATATAGCGATGCATCGATATCCCTGTTTGAATATTTTTTAAAAAAACTTGAAATAAAAGCCAAAAACCGAGACCACACGTGACGTTGGGTGCGAAGCGAGATGCGAAGCGAAAAGATTCCCGTCCTCCGGCAGGGGCATCACTCACCCCGGTTGGAGCACGCTAAAGGGGGCGTGGTCGGGGTGACGTCGCAGCCAAAAAGGAGGAGCGTGCGGACTGAAGCGATCGGTTCGCACAGAAATTACGGCTTGCCGCGAAGCGAGCGGCTCGTGAAGTAACGGCCCAGGACACACATCAAATTAGAAGAATCTGTGTTTTCCAAATGTCTTTCTGGCTCCAGATCATCCCTCTCCTAAGCATCCTTTACTTTTCATCTCCCCTCCCCTCCACCGGTTTCTACCTCTTTTGTCCCTGATTGTATCATCAGATCACAGCCCCCTTTGGGGCCAATGTGAGCACTTTATAGCTGACCTCAGGTAGGATGTCTCCCTGGCTCCACACAGTGCTGAACTTGGCATTTTGATGGTCTCGGTGATTGACAACCAGGCCAGCTGTAAATAAGTCGTGATGTGTCCTGAAACCATTCTCTTTCAAGTGCACGCGGATGGGCAGCTGCGCTTTTTCCAGTTACATTATTTCAGCACAGCACTTTTTTAAAAAAGGAGATAACCTAGATATTTAAGCCACCTGGTTCCACTGATGGCATTATCTTAGTTGATTTTTCCCCCCTGTCTCTTTCTTCTCTTAAGTAAGCATTGCCACGTGGAGTCCAAAGGAAGTTTTAATCCATTGCAGCTCACTTTTTGATTCTCGGCTACCGATCTGATTCTCTGTGTTTTGCCCCGGTGGCATAATATGCTCTCTGCTTTGACATGCTTGAGCCACAAGATTCCACATGCAGTCTAGAGGAAGGGATGGGCTCTACTTCCACCAGCACAGAAACCAATTCATTCCGACATCCGCTGTGGCATTCTCCCCTTTATCTCCCCAGACAGCGTTGCTTGTCTTTCTGATTTGGGGCACATCTACATCCGTTGTTTCTTAAGGGATGTGTCCCACCTCCGAGAGCTGGTGGAGGCAACTTCACATTGCTGGGTTTGGCTGTGCTGTGTTGAGCTTCTAGGTTTTGTGCTTAGAAATTTAATGCTTCCCTTTGCAGTAGTGCTGTATTTCCTCCCCAACGATTTCCTGTGTTGTTTATGGCCCAAACAATGATGACTTTGCATGAAGCAAAGCAGCACAGAAGGCCTCTCTTCTCTCAGTCAAAGTGCATTGTACCCAAGACCGGACATAAAATAAGAGAAACATATACTGTAGTTGGAAAGGGCCTATAAGGCCATCAAGTTGTACCCCCTGTTCATTGTAGGAATCCAGGCTGAAGTATATCCGACAGATGGGTGTCTTGAAAGCCTCCAGTTTTGGAGTACCCATCGCCTCTTGAAAAGCCCAGTGGCGCAGTGGTTAAATGCCTGTACTGCAGGTAAAACTGTGCTCACGACCTGGGGTTCAACCCCAGGTAGCAGGCTCATGGTTGACTCAGCCTTCCATCCTTCCGAGGTCAGTAAAATGAGTACCCAGCTTGCTGGGGGGGGCAATGTGTACCCTGCATACTGTAATTAAAACTGCAAACTGCCCAGAGACTACTTGAAGTCGTATGGGGTGGTATATAAGCAGAACAGTTTGCTTTAATTGGTTCTGTTGTTGTACTGCTTTAGCAATCAGGAAGTTTTTCCTGCTGTTCAACCGAAATCTGGCGTCATTAAGCCCATGATTATGTACTACGCACTCTGGAATAATTAAGAATAGATCCTGCCCTTCCTCTGTATGACAGCTTTTCAAGTATTTGAAGTATTTGCTATCATATCTCTCCTCAGTCTTCTTTTCTTGAGGCTAAACATGCCCAGTTCTTTCAGCTTTTCCTCATAAAGGTTGGTTTCCTGATCACCCTCTTTGCCACCCTATTCTACTCTGTCTGCATCCTTTTTAAAGAGCAGTATCCAGAACTGGATACAGCACTCACGGTATTATCTGTTTTGAAGTACAGTTCACAGGACTGACGTGGAGCATAGCTCTACAAAATTCAGGTGAGTTGAAGTTCTGATCTGAATACCTCTACATGGGCCTGCCCATGTAGTTAATAAGGCCATTGCTAGGAACTTCTGTTTATATGCCTCCCATCTTCAAATGAGTTGAGGAAGAATGGGATGTGGTTTGGGATAAAGAGTCTTTTCAACATACATTTTTCAACACACACACACAGAGTAACTGCCTCAGGGGGCTCAGTGGGTAGCTACAGTCTCATATTTCCAGTGACAGGAAAACATTTCCTTAGACTTTGTTCTAGTTTAACGATCAGGTGGTTCTTAAACCCTTTCCGCTTGAAATTCTTTCAACTTGACGTCTGTCAACCTGCTAAATTGAAATTGAAAATCGAGTCACACATAATTTGATACTGCGCTCCTTGGCCTAAAAGCAGTTGCTAGTTCCAGATAGAATAGAAATACTGAACCAACTGCTGACTGTTATGTAAATACATATGGAAATCCCATTGATTCAGTAGGCAAACTTCTTTGGCCATAAGGGCCAGCCCTGTCATTTGGTAGAATGAAGTAACTATGTCAGGTTGCAGATGCTGTAATCCAAAACGTGCTGCTAGGTTCTTTCTAACACTCTGGTTAAGTTTGAGGGTGGAGTTTGGTTTGCTATATCATCTGTGCTTATCCTCTGAACTATCCTGCTGCCTGAGGTGTCGTGAAAGCTTGGCAACATTAAAGAAAGGTTTAACTGGCAGTTCAGTGAGCTTCTGTATTTAGAAGGGAGAAGGGCCACCATTTTGTTTTTCATTTTAGACAGCTTAATGACTTCAGCCATGCTAGCCAGCTATCCTTACCCATCTCTGAGCTGAGATCCTGTTTTGGATCCCATCATTCCAAAAGCCTACGCTGCTGAGTATATATGAGAGAGGGCTTTCTCTGTAACAATACATGGATTGTGGAACTCTCTGCCACTGGAAACCAGGTTTGATAAGCTTCTAATGCAGAGCTGAAACTGGACTGTTTTGTTGAGCTTGTACAATTTTTTTGTGTTTGTGTTTTAAAACGTCTTAAAAAGTGCCTTGAAAACATTAAAAGAATAGATCTACTTTTAAAACACTTTGCCCTGTTTTTAAAACATTTTAAAACCATTTAATCATTTTAATCTATTGGAAATCTCTTTGGGAGCTCTTATAGATAGAAAGGCAATAAAACACTTTAATTCAACCAAGTAATGAATTGTAAAGTTGAAACTTTAGGTTTGATACTTTTTTTTTAAAAAAAGTCAAACTCTTTGAACATTTACTTCAGTAGTCTCTTCAACAGACCCTTGAGATACATCAGTATTGCCTAATTGGTATTATAGAACACAGAGTTACTGGTACATTGACTTACCACGAAGTAAGTCCTGTAGGGCTTACTTATGAACAAGTGTTCTCAGGCTAATTTATAGGTCCTTCAGCTTGTATATAGCACAATACATTCTGAGGTGTTTGAAGTGCCACTCAGCAAAATGGAATTTCTAAGTGACCTTAGGTCAGTCACTCCTTTCTTTCTTTCTTTCTTTCTTTCTTTCTTTCTTTCTTTCTTTCTT
>JAHTLZ010000225.1:2362413-2391677 GCA_023846285.1 Phrynocephalus versicolor | reverse complement strand
TCAGGTTAAAAATCAGTAAAACTTAAATGTTAGACATTGTTGCTATGAACATTAAAAAGTGGAGGCATATAACTTGTGGACTATAATTCCACTGCCTCCTCCTCTCTTTGAAGAGACATTTCATTTACATCCCCAGAAGGAATCTCCTATCCCAGTCAAATTTGTGTTAAATTGCTGTTTTGGGGGGTCTTTTTCATCATCTGGAACGGATTAATCCACTTTCCCATTACTTTCTATGGGAAAAGTTCATTTGACTTAAGTCATGTTTGACTTAAGTCCAGACCTCCGGAACAGATTAATGACGTAAATCAAGGTTCCACTGTACGTCTTTCTGTAGTGTGGCGTTCAATTGTGGAAATTGCCACTCTATTAATATAAAAATTGCTGTTGGCTAGGGGAGTTTGTCTCCCGGTTCCTCTGCTTTCTTGCAGAATTCACCCAAACCAGACTGAAAATGCAGGCATTCTATGGAATTTCACCTGAACAAGGTTATAAACATTGGGTTGTCCCACAATTTTAGCTGCTTCCCGTGAACACTTTAAAAAAAATACACAGGCAGGATAGAAATTATAACCAATAGATTTGTTACCTTGTTTTGCCCCAGTCTATGTAATATTTTGGGACCAAAAAAAATGCAGCCCTGTCTCCTTTATATGGAGGGAATCGGACGCTGGAATCCTTATTGGTGTCAAAAACTGCAGTAGGTGTGTGTGAAATTCACACTGTAGACATCCTGTCCCTAGTGTAGTACTGTGCAATTGAGGGAGGGAGGGAGGGGGATGATTTAAAAAGCATATAACCTAATCAAAGCAGACATTGTTTTCATCCTGGGGCAGGAGGGCCCAACAATTCAGAACAACTCCATAAGATTTGTTCTGCTCTTTGCAGCATGACTGAGGTGATGAACACACGTGAGCCGGTTATGGAGGATTTCACCTTGAGCCAACCTGAGGAAGAAGGAGGCACTTCCAGTCAGGTAAATATATCAGCACCATCCTGTACAAAGCTAGCATTCTCTGTTTATTACTGCAAAGCTAGTTGTTTTCCTCGGGGGAAGGAAGAGTGGGCACATCCAGAGGTAGGCCATTTGTACAAACAGGGTTCTGTTTTCTAAAAATATAAATTACTAGGATTTAAAGCCTAGGTTTTTAAAAAATACAATATACCCCTATTTTATTTTCATTTTCATTTTCATTCCTGCGCATCCTGGGGTAAAATTAACGTCAGCCACATTTTAGAGTTAAAAGCATGCATTCAGGATCTAAGCATCGATTTGGGAGTACTTCAGATTTGCAGCCCATTTTTCCTGCAGGTAGTGTGAACAGCCACTATAAAAAGATGGTATGGGACATTCATAGCTTCAGTGAATCATGCTAGTCTACTGTTTTGATGTATTCATTTTATGGTGTCAGTTCCTGAGCATTTTAACAGGAGAGATGAAGAGATTTATCTGGAATCAATGTAACAGCAATTCCACAGAGGCTATTATTCAAACAATTGAGAGCAAAGCATATTTTCTCTGGAATAGCTTTATTTGTGTCATGGTGTTCATATTTGTGACCCATGTTACACAGAGCTTTGAAAAGCTTATCTTTTTGGATGCTACCTTCCAGAATCCCCTAGTTACTGGCCACACTATCTTCAGGGGAGTGTCTCAGGTTTGTAATCCAGAAGACGACCTGGAAATTGTAATCCTCAACCAGGTTTTTGTCTGAACTTCAAATTTTCAGGACATGGTTCAACATCTTGGATAGCTCTTATAAAGGTAACTCCTGATTCTGAGTAAAACCTGGAGTGGATTCACTGCTCCCATGAAATTGGACTCATTAGGCTCCATTGCTTGGATCCATTGGAGATGAAGGGGTAATTTATCTAAACTTAGGAGGGGGTAATTTGTTTTCCATTATATATGTATCATAGTATTTTCTTAAAGAAGCAATTGTTACATAAATCCAGTCTGGACCTCATTCCTTTGCATAGTTTACCTGAAAATAAATCCCATTGAACCTGTTGAGATTTTCTTCACAATAAAACATATCACAGTCACCGCCAGATTACTTAGTGGAAGGCACCTCCTATTTCATTAAATGCGAATTACTTTCTGGAAAGTGTATCCATGATTTCAGCTTTAGAGTTTAAAATATTTGGGGCGGGGGAGGTTGGCAGAGGGAGGATTGCTAAAGGGCAAGGAGCAGGTGGTCGAAAGTGAGTGGGGAAAGGCAAAAGGTCTGTTGTGACAGTTCTCTTTCTGCAATTAATTTTCGTCACACATTTGTTAATGCCTAGTGCAGTGTTGGTGAACCTATGCCACGGGTGCCAAAGGTGGCACTCGGAGCCCTTTCTGTGGGCACCCGACATCGCCCCTTCACAGCCACCTGTATTTAGGTTAAATTGCTGTATTGACACTTTGCAAAAAAAATTGTGGATTTTGAGTCGCAGTTTGGCGACTCGGTGTCTAAAAGGCTCGCCATCACTGGCCTAGTGTATAGATCAGTGGTTATAATTTGATCCTCTCGTTCCCATTATTTATGTGCTTGTTTATTTGTTTTATAAGCTGCCTGTCTCCTGATAAGGGGGCACAAGGTGGCTCACAATGTTAAAAAGAATGGAATTAAAGCATAATAAGTTAAACATGTAAAATACAATTAAACAATGTGTTAAAATAAAACTGAATAATTAAAAACAGAGATGATCCAGGAAATTACCAACCGGTCAGTTTGACATGTGTCCCAGGTAAAGTGATGGAAACCATCCTAAAAGATAAAATTAATAGGCATACAGAAGAGAAGGCGCTGCTGAAGGAGAGCCAACATGACTTCTGCAAGGGCAAATCATGCCTCACCAATCTATTGGAATTATTTGAGAGTGTCAACAAGCATGTGGATAAGGGAGAGCAAGTTGACATTGTTTATCTGGATTTTCAGAAGGTTTTTTACAAGGTCTCGCACCAAAGGCTCTTGAATAAACTTGCCAGTCATGGAATCAAGGGACAGGTCTTGTCCTGGATCAGCAACTGGCTAAGGGACAGGAAAATTAGAATAGCACTAAATGGACACTTCTCCAAGTGGACGGAGGTAAAGAGTGGGGTCCCCCATGGTTCAGTACATTTACAATGTACAATGTTCAGTACAATGTACAGTTTACATTTATAAACTGATGGGGTCAGAACGCTCTGCAACAAACCAGGAAAGGGACCTTGGTGTCCTGGTGGACAGCTCAATGAAGGTGTCAACCCAGTGTACCGCAGCAGTGAGAAAAGCAAACTCAATGCTAGGGATGATTAGGAAGGTTATAGAAAATAAGTCAGCAAGTGTCATTTTGCCTCTTTATAAATCTGTGGTGAGGCCCCATCTGGAGTACTGTGTATAGTTCTGGTCATCATACCTCCAGAAGGATATTATTGAAATGGAAAAAGTGCAGAGGATGGCAACCAGAATGATTAGGAGACTGGAACACCTTCCTGACGCTCTGAGGCTGCAACAGCTGGACCTCTTCACTCTTGAACAATGGCGCCTAAGAGATGACCTGATTGAAGTTTATAAAATCGTACACGGTGTGGACAAAGTAGATAAGGAAAAACTGTTTTCTCTATCACACAACACTAGAACTAGGGGGTACTCCATGAAACTTTTGGATGCTAGATCTCAAACAAATAAGAGAAAGTACTTTTTCACCCAGAGGATCACTGGTCTCTGGAACTTCCTGCCAGAAGAAGTGTTGACAGCTGTAAGCCTTGACAGCTTTAAGAAAAGATTAGACAAGTTCATGGAGAACAAGGGTATCAATGGCTATCAATATGGATGCCTAAGGACAACCTCCGGGTTGGAGTGATAGGCAGGATATCTCTCAATGCCATTTGCAGGGAATCATAAGCAGGTGAAGACACCTGCTTGGGAATACCCTGAAGCAAATGGTGAGTCACTGTGAGACAGAATGCTGGACTGGATGGGCCGTGGCCTGTTCCAGCTAGGCTGTTCTTATGTTCTTATGTTCCCCAATGCTACTATGATTCTGTGATTATAGTGAATGTCAGAAATTTTGCTGAGATTTATCAATAAGGCCAATTGGGAAATGCCAAAGGACTTAGCATTGTTTTTAAGATGTAAGTCCACTGTATCAGTAGATTTTCTGCCTAAAATGAAAAACAATCTCAACATTTACTGAAATTGGTCAGAAGATCTTGAGATTCAGTGTTAAATTTTAGAATTTTTGTGGCATTCTCTGCAAGCCAGTTCTGAAAAATTGAAGAATTACCAGTCAATCTCAGCAACATCCATATTTCTGAAGCTTGTAGAAAAGTAAATCCAATAGTAAGTTGCAACTAGAGTAGGCTCATTAAATCGGCTCCTCCATAAGTCCCATTGATTCAGTGGTCCTACTCTAGTTGCCATACACTCCTGGATTTCAGCAGATTGCTTTTTTAGTTTCAGTTTTTGCCTTACTGACACTCCTGTTGAGTGGCACTCCAATGTGTGAGGCTCATGTAATCCTTAAAATATCAACCTCCTTTGTCATATTTCACATCACAATTTTTAAAAAGCTGAATCCATGCTTACTAACAACGGGGTTGAACATTATTATTATCGTTGCCACTTAACCAGGTGGCCAGACAGACTACGCATACTTATTTACACTGGGCTGAAGCCAAAACTGTGCTTGATGTTTGTCAGACATACTAAATGAGGCAGCCCGTCTGCAGCAAGAACTGGGTGCATTCTCCAGCTTTCTGGGGTCTTCAAAAGGAGAGAGATAGTAGGGAATGGAAAACATAGGCAATTTGGAGGCTCTAATCTTGGCTTAGGAAATGTGTAGCTATTCCTTCTGGCCACATTTTGAAGCAGATTTGTAGGAAGCTATACTTGATCCAAACTGATCAATCAATTGATCAATAGACAGATAGATAGATGGAGAGCTCCACCACCACCACCACCACCATCACCACCACCACCATCATCATCATCATGTGCTGCCAAGTTAGTTCTGACATGGTAACTTTTTCCAGGCAGAGAATACAGTAGGACCCCTGTATCCACTGATTCAGTTATCCACAGTTGGCAGAGGAAAAATAAATAAATAATTCAGCAGCCGCAAAGCAAGCCACTGTTACAAAGAGCAGCTGTAAAGCAAGCTACTGTCATAAAACAGGAGCCATAAAGCAAGCTACCGTCACAAACAGCAGCTCTAAAGCAAGCTACTGTTGCAAAACAGCAGCTGTAAAACAAGTTACTATCACGAAACAGCAATTTTGGAGAACATTTTAGCATTCTCTCTTATCCACGGTTTTCATTATCCACGGGAAGGCTTGGAACCAATCCCCAGCGGATACTGGGGTCCTACTGTACTCAGAAGTAGTTTACTATTCCCCTCTTCGGGGCACCCTGGATGTGCAACTGGTCCAAGACCACACAAGCTGGCTGTACTCACAGGAGGTACAGTGGGTAATCAAACTCCCAACCTCTGGGTCTGCTGCCAGGTCCTAAACCACTGAGCTATCCAGCCAGATATAGATAAAGAATGAATACTGGGGGTGGGGGATTGTCATAGAAAATCCCTATGGTATACAAACATATGAACAGATATACATACCATGGTGAAAATAACAGAGCAAAGCAAAGTGTTCTGCTTATATACCATCCCATAGTGCTTAAAGCACTCTCTGGGCAGCTTACCATTTAATTATGCAGGCTGCACATTGTAACACACACACACCCGCCACCACCCCCAGTGAGCTGGAGGCTCATTTTACCAATCTCAGAAGGATGGAAGGCTGAGTAAACCTTGAGCTTGCTACCTGGAATTGAACGCCAGGTCGTGTGAGCAGAGTTCCAGTTGCAGTACAGCAGTTGAATCACTGTGCCACGAGGAGAAAGTTATGGGGGAAATAGTTCACCCAGCATTCTGCAAAAGGATGTGCACAAAACAGCACGTGCATTGGAATTAGTGTGCACGATCCTCTAATATGATGTGTGCCGAACCAAACCTGGAAGCCTTCCCCCTGCAAGCCATCTGTTGATTGTTGCGTGAGAAATGAGCCAAGCTTTTAAGCCTTCACAATCATGCTCTCCGTGTTCCGCAAAACGTATTTGTCAATTGAACATAATCATTTGTGCCGTGCTGTGGGTTGGAGTCCTCTCCCACTCTTCGCGGAGCGTTATTAAATATTGGATTTTCTTGCATTGGACCCTATTATTCAGCCGAATGACGAATCATAGATAACATGTCATTGCAAATCCCCTCTCACCCATGAATAAACTTGGGCAGAACAATGCCCAGGAAATACAAAGGGCCAAAGATGAAGGTCTTGATTTAGCAACAGCAACGTTGCCTTTTGTTTCCAGAGTGTCAGTAGGAATGTGAAACCACGTTATTTTTCCATTTTTCAACTGCCTCCATAGCAACTATGTCTGGTAGGCAACTACAAATAGCCATCAGGCCATTTTGAGCAGGTGGGAAGACTCAAAGCAACAACAAAGGCCAAGGCCTGATTATTATACACACATTTGCAAGTAGCTCCAAACACAAAAAAATGTTTTCTTTAAAAACTTGATATTTTCCAATGGACGCTTAGAAAACCGAGATAGCTGCGCTTGCCTTTGATGGAGTCAAAGATGTCAAAGTCACCCTTGGTTAATATGTTACTTAAGATTGGCTAAAATGCCATAAAAGAACCTGGCGAGCGTCCAGGCTCTCCAGAATGTGCCATGAGACTCAGGGGTAGAAAACCAAAAAGTGGGGGTCGGGTTTATTCATGCTTCTTTAATGCTTATTAATGTTGTTAAGTGAAACACGTTCAGTACATCAGTTGCATTTATTTACAATTTAGTCATTCACTGCGTGTGGACCTGCCCTTGAAGTTGACCCAGGGACCACAACAGGTGCAACTTGTACTGGATGGGATCACACTCCGATTGAAAAAAGAGGTGTGCAGCTTGGGGGTGCTCTTGAACTCATCCTTGAGCTTAGATGCCCAGGTCACGGCTGTGGCCAGGAACACATTTGCACAATTAAAGCTCTGGCCACGGTGACACATGCCCTAGTGACGCCCCAGCTAGACTACTGTAATGTGCTCTATGTGGGACTGCTGATGAAAAGCCTCAGGAAATCTTAACAGGTCCGAAATGCAGCAGTCAGATTTTGTGTGTAGTGCTATTTTTGTCTGTGTAGTCCTTGTGTAACTTGTTTCCCTCCCCCAACCCCCGCACACCTGCTGATTGACACTGGGGCGGGGGGGGGGAGATGTTTCTCCACCCCAGCACCTATCAGCTGGCACACAGAGCTTGGGGGAGGGAAAAAGCATTTTAAAAGCCCTGGCTTTGTAAACCTTTTTTTCCCTCCTCCAAGCCTTAGGCTCCAGCTGATTGGCGCTGCAGTGGGGAAGAAATGCCTTCTCCCCCACCCCAGCACTGATTAGCTGGAGCCATGGGCTTGGGGGGAGGGAAAAAAGGTTTAAAAAGCCCAGGCTTTTAAAACCTTTTTTTCTTCACCCCCAAGCCCCAGGCTCCAGCTGAGTGGCACAGGGGTGGGGGAGAAGAACCTTAATTTCCCCCCACCCCAGCATTTATTAGCTGGAGCCAGGCACTTGGGGGAGGGGAAAAAGGTTTTAAAAGCCCACCCTTTCCCTGCGCCTGATTGGGTGGGGGGAAAGGCAGGCTTTTAAAACTTTTTTTCCCGCCGAAGCCACCGCTGATCAGCTGGAGCGCAGGGCTTCGGAGGGGAAAAGTTCTTTTAAAAAGCCTATCGGGTGGGGGACAGGGTGGGGCTTTAAAACTTTTTTCCACTGAAGTCCCGCGCTCCAGCTGATCGGCTGTGGCTCTGGCAGGGAAAAAAGCCTGCGGTTTCCCCACACCAATCGGGTGTGCTGTGGGGGGGGGGAATCCACCAAATTTTCCCCATAGGAATGGCTTGCTTCAATGCATTCCTATGGGAAAACGAAATTTCTGTTTCGTTTCGTTTCGTTTTTCTTTGATGGGTCTGTGCGTCATTCATTTCGTTCTGTAACAAAACAAATAACAAATAACAAAATGAATTAAAAAATCATTTCGTGCCCATCTCTACTTTGTGTTTAGATTTCCCTTGTGTGATTGCATTGACACTATATTTTCAGTGTTTGTCTCCATCCCCCATAAGGTTTGGATGGTCTACCATGTATGATTACATGGAATTTTTACTCTACCTGTAACTGCTTGTGTTCTCTTGTAGCTTAAATGTTGTCTTTTGATGCTGTAAGATGTTCCTCAATTCCCTACTCTCAAACTTGAATATGTGTTAATTGTACTGGACTGCATGTTGTCCCTTATTACTGTAAGCCGTCTTAGGTCCTTTCCCAAGGAGAAATGTGAGGTAAAAATACTCTAAATAAATAAAATAATAATAAAATGGAGCAGCCAGAATAGTAATGGGTACTAACAAGTTTGATCACATTGTGGCCACGTTGGCTTCCTGTCAGTTTCCATGCCAGGTTCAAGGTTTTAATTTTAGATTATAAAGCCCTTAACGGTTTGTAGCACCGTTACTAACAGAGCAACTTTTCCTAAGGACATCATCCCATACCATTCATTCCCCACAGGTCCTGTTTCTTTGGGTTGCCATGGTGAAAGAGGCAAAGATTGCTACTAGAAATTGTACCTTAAGGACATAAGAAGAGCCATGCTGGATCAGGCCAAAGGCCCATCCACTCCAGCTTCCCGTATCTCACAGTGGCCCACCAAATGTGTCTGGGAGTGCACGAGACTAGATATGTCTCCTGACACCACTCCCGTGCGCCTGGTCCTTGAAGTACCCCGGTATTAAGCCTGGAGATTACACATCTCCATCATGGTTTGTAACCTGTGATGGACTTTTCCTCCAGGAATCTGTCCAATCCCCTTTTGAAGGCATCCAGGCCAGATGCCATCACCACATCCTGTGGCAGGGAGTCCCACAGACTAACAACGGGCTGGGTGAAAAAATATTTTCTTTAGTCTGTTTTTACTCTCCCAGCCCTCAATTTGAATGTATGTCCCCTAGTTCTGGTATTTTGTGAGAGGGAGAAGAACGTCCCTCTATCCACTTTACTCATGCCCTGCATTATTTTGTACATCTCAATCATATCCCCCCTCAGACGCCTTTTTTCCAGACTAAAGATCCCCAAATGTTTTAGCCATCCCTCATAAGGGAGGTGCCCCAGTCTAGTAATCATTTTAGTCACTCTCTTCTGCCCCCTTTCCAGTTCCACTATGTCTTTTTTGAGATGTGGTGACCAGAATTGTACACAATACTCCAGGTGTGGCCTTACTGTCATTTTGTATAATGGCATTATAATGTTGGCTGTTTTATTTTCAATCCCCTTTTTGATAATCCCTAGCATGGAATTGGCCTTCTTCACTACTGCCACACATGGGGTAGACACCTTCATTGAGCTGTCCGCCAACACACTAAGATCTCTTTCCTGATCCGTCACAGATAGCTCAGAGCCCATGAGTTGATAGATAAAGTTTGGATTTTTTTGCCCCAATATGCATTACAGTACTTTACATTTTGCTACATTGAAACACATTTGCCATTTCGCAACCCATTCCCCCAGTTTGGAGAGATCCTTCTGGAGCTCTTCACAATCTTTTCTGGTTTTTACCACCCGGAAAATTTTTGTGTCATCCGCAAACTTGGCCACCACACTGCTTATGACTGTCTCCAGGTCATTTAAGAACAGATTGAAAAGCACCAGTCCCAGGACAGATCCCTGGGGCACACTGCTTTTCACCTCTCTCCATTGTGAAAATTTCCCATTGACACCTACTCTTTGTTTCCTGGATCTCAACCAGTTCTCAGTCCAGAAGAGGACCTGCCCTCTTATCCCCTGACTGTGCAATTTTCTCAGCAGCCTTTGGTGAGGGACTGTGTCAAAAGCCTTCTGAAAATCCAGATAGACAGTATCCACCAGTTCACACAAATCCACATGGCTGTTGACCTTTTCAAAGAATTCTAAAAGTTTTGACAGGCAAGACTTACCCTTACAGAAGCCATGCTCATTTCCCCTCAGCAAGGTCTGTTCTATGTGTTTTAAGATTTTCTCTTGGATGAGGCTTTCCACCATCTTCCCTGGGACAGATATAAGGTTGTGGCTGCATCCTTATGGAATGAATTCTAGTTAGAAGTGCACCAGGACTCCTCCCTCCCATCCAGAAAAAGTTAAAGACCTTACTTCGAGAATCGTTCAAGGACGTCTTATGCTGAGATAATTCAAATTTGATTCTGTGTTCTTAATAATGATGTATGTCTTATTTGTGGTTCTTAATATTGGTTTTTCCTGGGTTAGGGTTAGGGTTAGGGTTAGGGTTATTGGTTTGTTGCAAACCACTTTGATGTGGCAAACAGGATGTAAATGTCCAAAATAAATAAGTAAAATAAATATTGCAAGATGTTGGGGTGGGCTATTAGACCTAGTAAGCAGAGAAATCTTGAAAATAATATTTTTGTTTTAAAAAATTGAACACTACCTCAGGCTTTTCCAGAAGCGCACGAAAAGTATCCTAAACTGACCAAAAGATTGCCATCCATTGTGGTGGAGCCATCTGAGACGGGCGACGTGGAGAGCGGAGAGCTTCGTTGGCCACCGGATGATCTGAAATCCATGGAGGACAAGAAGGCGATGGCAGCTCAGAGGGCTTGTGCCCAAAAACAGCAAATGGATCTGGAAAGTAAGGGTGCTTCTAATGAAATGCATTGGTGGGAATCTGCATTTTCAGAACTATTCAAAGGTCTGCCCTTACCACGTGAATTCTATGTAATATTGTCCTCCGAAACATTTAAGTTCAACTGTGACTTCTCCCATCATCTGAATCCCAAACTGTGGTTGATCTGATCATGCTTTGCTGAAAAGCATGATCTGAAGATGTCATAGGCCATGGTTTGAAGCTTTTATCGAACAATGTCTAGTTCAGATTAACTACAGTTTGTCACCTTAAGATGACACGAGAAACTACAGTCAGTTTAAGAAATGGAGGTGAAAACTTTTACCCTTCTTGCTGATACACTGGAGGAGAGAGGATGACAACAGAAATGCACATGGCCCCTGGAGCAAAACATGGTTTACTCTGATCCTGATCAAATATGTTCTATTGTCACATGTAGGTTAATAGGTGCTTTTATTCCCCTGCTAAGAGATGCTTGACATTTAATGCTACAACATAGATTCAGGGGCGCTCCATCAGGTTTTCTCATGTACCCTGGGCCTAAAGCATGCACTAACTGCATGGCCAACATACATCACTGAGACATGACTTGTGGTGTGGTAGCATGTACCAGTAATGACTTTAAATCAACACATCCTCCTTTTCCATTATCCGTTCATTGTGTGAAATGCTTAGGGTGTGAGCCAAGTATACATCTGGAAATCTCCAACATTGCTTCTCTGCAATGAAGCATCGGTTTTTCAGAGCACAGTTTTCACAGGATGGCTTATTGATCACAAGAACATAAGAACATAAGAAGAGCCATGCTGGATCAGGCCAAAGGCCGATCTAGTCCACCTTCCTATATCTCACAGTGGCCCCACTAAATGTGTCTGGGAGCGCACGAGACTAGATATCTGTCTCCTGATACCACTCCCCTGCATCTGGCCCTTGAGGTACCCCGGTTTTAAGCCTGGAGATGACACATCTCCATAATGGTTGTAACCTGTGATGGAGTTTTCCTCCAGGAATCTGTCCAATCCCCTTTTAAAGGCATCCAGGCCACGTGGCATCACCACATTCTGTGGCAGGGAGTTCCACATACAAACAACACACTGGGTAAAAAAAAAACCATTTTCTTTTGTCTGTTGTTCCTTTTCCCATGCTCTATTTCTTCATTGTTCCTTTTCCCATGGTCCATTTCTTCCCTCTCCATTCCCAAACCTTAAAACATCAACAATAACTTTAGACGTGCAGATCTTGAAGGGCCTTATAAATTATAAATTTCAGCCCCTGTTAAGGAGACACAGTAGGGAATTGAACTGACAACCTCTGGCTTCAGAGACCTAAATCGCTTAGCTCAATGAAGCACACATACATGAGAAACCCAACAAGGGTACGGTGGGTTGGGTGGCTGGAACAGCCATAAGGAGAATTCTTCTTCAAGCGCCATGTCCTCGTAGAACGTTGGCGATCAGTAGCCTGAACTGGTTTCGATCTAAAGCTATTCTAAACAGAGTAGCTGGGCTCACTGCAGACCATTGGCTTAAGTTCTTAAGCCAGAATATTCTTCTATGCCCGGCCATGCTTCCCGTCTATTATTCCTTGAAGGATAACTAGCAGGGGCATATATGGGGGGGGTAGAAGGGTACATCTGCCCTGGGCACAGAAATCTGGGAGCGCCTGGAGGGGGAGGGAGAGGAGGAAGCCCTGTGCCCTCCCGCCACTGTGTGCCAGGCGAATGGCAGACCCGTGCGCCCATGCATGGAAAGGAACACCCCCAGAAAGGAACACACACACACACACACCGCATGTTTAAAGGAATACTCCTCCTCCAACCCTTCGTCGCCACTGTGGAAGAGGTAAGGTGTGTGCACGTGCGCGCTCCCCCCCACACCCCAGCACGCCCCACTCCCGCAGGATTGCCCCCCTTGCTGGGTGGATGCGATGGGGTTGGGGAAGGCCGGAGAGGCACAAAAACAACTTTGCCCCCCAGGCACCCCAAAACCTTGCTACGCTGCTGATAACTAGCAGCAGATAGTATTTCTTATTTCTTACTCTTATTATTCTTATTATACAATACATTCTTATAAGGAGAACATATTGTGGCAATTAGTATTAGTCAAGTTGGCAGGTCTATGTTTGTCAGCAAATTGACAGCACGATGAAAAAGATGAGGGAAGAGATGGAAGCATGAAATACCAACAAATCTGAACAAAGCCGTGGGGTCTTTTAAATGCTGACTAGAGATGGGCACGACTTAGCAGTATTCCCGTTTCCATTTCTGTTACTCAGTTCCGTTACTCTACGGAAACGGTAACGGGAATTACTGCCCCAGACTTCGAGCTCGAACCGATGAACGAACAATTTTGGTCTGATTTGTCGTGCTCGTTACTTGCATCGCGCAATCGCGCGATGCCACGCGGCACAGAAAAAAAGTTTTTAAAATTAAAAAACCCGGTTCCCGGCCAAAAAGCAGGCGGAAATATGCCTGCCGTGCCTCAGGGCACCTATCAGAGGGGTGGTTTCTGGAGGTCCCCGGCCTCCCCCCCCTCCGTCCTGGGCTGCTCTGGTGGGACTCGCCGCAGGCTCGCAGCCAGCAAAAAGGCCAGTCTCGCCGCCGGCCGCCAAAGCACAAGCAAGCGGCACGGGTGGCACAGGAAAAAACTTTTAAACTCTCCCGGGTCTCCCCCCACCCATTCCCGGGCCAAAAAGCAGGCGGAAAAATGCCTGCTTGACTAAGGGCGCAGGGCACCTACCGGAGGGATTGTTTCTGGAGGGGGGGGTCCCGCCTCCCCCCCCCCCGTCCTGGGCAGCTGGACTCGAGTTGCCATGCCATGCGGTGCGGGCGGGGGATCCAAAATGGGGCGGCAAACGCAATATTGTTTTTGAAATCGTGGTCCAAAAACACACAAGCACAACAGAAACACGCGGAAATTTATAAACTTCCAATCCAGATTTTTCACAGTAGCAGTTTTTTTTCTTCTTGCAACAAAATGTCTCTCCTCTCCTCCTCTGTCCTCCATTGATTTTATTTTATTTTATTTTATTTACACCTGCGCAGTGCGCAATGATGGGCTGACCCAGTGGCCTGGCCAGCCATGTGGGAGGGGACGACCATGCAAATTTTTGGAGCCATCCCACCAATCGCATGGCCACTTGGCCACTGAGACTTCTGGGATGTGCCAAAAAGCCCCCTAAAACCTGCCCTAGCCCCCTTGCCCCCTAAACCTAATCCTTGACTCCTTACCCATACGTCACAGACTGTCTTCTTAGTGAGTCAGAGAGGCACCCAGAGGTGCAACCCAATAGCCCACCGTAACCTTACCCGTCATTAGCCTAACCCTAGTCCTTGCACTAACCCACCTTAACCCTAAGCCAGATCTACTTGCATTGCACTACACGCAAGTATGATTCCCTTCTTTGTGGGACATGGCAGGTGCGACCCAGTCTTCACGGTTCTCCTTGACGGAGGGTCGTACCAGTGGACTGGTCTCACTGTCTGCAAATGGTATGCATATCCATATGGCTATGCATGCCATTTTGCAGCAGCAGGTGAGGAGGGGAGACCCCCATGTTGAGGGGTCTCTTGGAGCCTGCTGCTGTCCCTTCCTAGTGGGTGAGGATAGGAGGCACCCACGGGTGCCTCCAGGAGCCCACTTTCCCTTTATAGCGGGCCAGAGGAGGCACCCACCCCACAGAGGTGCCTCCAGGAGCCCGCAACCCCCCCAAAAAAACCAGTATAACGACAACGAAAAAACGAACCGACTAATTTTTGCGGTTTTTCGCGAAAAACGGAAACGAGCCGACACGGGCTGCCTCCGACACACGACAACTCGAAAATGTCATTTTCCCTAGTCATGCCCATCTCTAATGCTGACCCCAGCCATGGGGGAAAGGATCCAGGTGTTCAGAGCTGTGACTACCAGGCACATAAAAGTACAGTAGGACCCCAGTATCCACTGGGGATTGGTTCCAAGCCTTCCCGTGGATAATGAAAACCGTGGATAAGAGAGAACGCCAAAATGTCCCCAAAGCTGCTGTTTTGTGATAGTAGCTTGCTTTACAGCTGCTCTTTGTGACAGTAGCTTGCTTTGCGTCTGCTGAATTATTTATTAATTTTTTTTCCTCTGCCAACCGTGGATAACTGAATCAGTGTGGATACGGGGGTCCTGCTGTAAAGTAAACCTGAGGAAATTGTTTCCATCTAGGTGCTCCCCCTCATCAAGAAGGCTCTGGAGAAAGTGCAAAATCCATTGAGGCCAGACCTGACGACGACGACTAAAGAGCCTCGTTCATTGGACCAGAGGTTGGAGGTCTGACCCGGAACTTGGTTGGAAAGCGAGCACATTCCGAAGACATGTCAACGTGATCTGTATAGAACTGTGGAAGGTTTTGCTTTTCTGTTTATGAAAAAGTTAACACGTGACAAGGAAATCATGGGGATTAGAACTGTTCCTTTCAAATGTTCACCTTTTCAGGCTGGAATGCTTATAATTTCAATTTCCTTTTGGGGGGAAATGGAGCACATTATGAAAATACAGCCCTTTTCCTCTAAAGAAAGCCACCAGAGAAAAATAAAACAAAGCTACGTGTATAACACGTACATACACACACACACATGAACACCGTCACTTAGTTGCAATTAGGACGTTTAAATGAAATTGCTGTGTTAAAAATAAGGCTGCCGTCAGGTATATCTGGGGTAACTCAAAGGTTTGCTTTGCTACAGAACCCCTTAAATCTTTTCAACTTCTCTTTGGTTTCGCAATGGAAAAACTTAGCACTGTGATATTATGGATAATAGATGTAATATAATGTTGCCATCTGGCTTTGTACCTTTTTTGTGTATAGAGAAAGAAGATTAACTTTTGAGCTATACGGCAATTCAGGATGGATGGGACAGGGAACTCTTTCCTCCTTTCTCCCTGTCTCTTTCTTGTGCAAATTTAAAGAAACCAGCCTTTTCTCGACACCCTATATTTTAAAGACAGTTACGTTTGACGTACGGCGCTCTTTTATCGATGTACATTTCATGGGGGGGGCGGAAAGACCTTTTAATTGTTGTTTGTGAACCAAGTCAGTTTTGTGCAACTTTGGCTGGGCTTTGCTGATAATTTGTACACCTCACGCTCAGTCCAACTTCCACACTGGTATAACCAGGCGCTTGCCTTTGAGTCAAGCGCAGGAGGTAAGGTGGCTGCTATTTATAACAAGGCTGAACCTGTTCCAAGGTGTTAATAGGAAATATTGTTGCTATTTTTATGACATTTAAAAACACATTGCTATAGATAGATAGGTATATCCAGCTGAAATTTTTACATATAGTTTTGGGTCTAATAACCAGGGCAGAAACTGTCTAGAAGAGATACGGAGTTTGTCTTTTTCCTAATTAGAATCACCCGTCACATTGTTCTCTCTGATTTTGACTAGTCAGCCTGCTTTTTCATGCAGTGGTGGATGTATTTCCAGTCGCAGTAGCTGCAGTGAATAGAACTACAAATGTCAGTAATGTTTCCTTTTTAGGATGAAACCTATATAATAATTGTCACTTCTTCTCATTTGGGAAGGCAGGGAGTTTTGTGCAGCTCCGCGAGTGAAAATTTCAATGCTTCACCATCAAGGCTCTCATGTAATTACAATTCCCAGGATCTGGGGTTGGAGAGGAGAGAGTAAACCGTGGAAGATCCACTACTCTCATGCCTACAGAGGTTTATTCATGCTCTATTTCAATAGTTGACTCCAGTTTAGGGCTGCTTGCAGGGACAGCTTGCATGTCACAAGTGGAGTTCCCTCCACCATGTTGGCATAAAGACTATTTTTATTTCTGAATGTAATTTCAACCATCTAACATTTGGAGACCCGTGGAAACATGAATTATTATTTTGGTCAGTTTTCTGATGTCTGGAAAGGGGGCTTCAGCAATCAAGAAGAAGAGAGCAGGGTCTGGAAAAGTTGCTTTTTCTGGCGATTCTTTGAGTTTGGGTCCCAAATAGTAGCTTTTTTTCCAATCCTCTGGTAGGGGCACTGTCACTCATCTGTGTTGATTCATTCAAACCATTTTCCGATCAGTTGCTGTCTTTTTCTTTCAGTCTCTGTCACACTTCTGGGAAAGCTAAGGTAAAGAGAAGTGTAATATTTTGAGAGTGGCAGAGGCAGTATAATACCTACTTCCAAGACTCTGTAACTGATTTGAAGGTGTGTATATTAACTGAGCAGAGGAGTAATTCAGATTTTAAAAAGCTACACTCATACTGCTCTGATTCCTCTTGAAACCCTGCATTTCTTCCAATTCTCAACCTAATGTAGTGCTTCGAATTTTATAATCAACTAAATCAAGCAAGCTGAACAAACTTGTAGAATTGCAAGTGTCTAGCCCCAGGACTGGGGGGTTTGTAAAATGCTTCCTCATAGTAAGTAGTATGGAATGATAATACTCCTTCTGGATTCCTTTCAAGTCCATCTTTCATCCTTGAAATTTTATTTCCAGAATCCTTTTCTTAGTCAAGAAATGTTAATATAACTTAAAGACTTCTGTGCAATAGACATTTAGTAATACTGTATACAATAGTACAAGTTTCAGAGAAGATAGCCATGTTAGCTTATTCAAGAATTTAGGCAAAAATCAAAGAAAAACAGAACAGAACAGAATAAAACAAAAGATGCAAAATATGTGGCACCTTAAAGACTAACTATCATATTTTAATGTAACGTTTCGTGGACACGTCCACTTCTTCAGACATAGAGCAGCCCAAGTGTGTGCAACCTTAATCTATATAGAAAAATGCAATCCCTTATTTGAAGCACTGGAAGTTGGAATTAGTGTCTCTTTTCAGTAAGTTGCTATATTAGAATATAATGTGCTTTGTTAAACTGGATTTTGTTTTTTAACTTAAGAGTTTTAACGTCTCTGTGATGGAGAACTGGCTGGCTGAGTGTCTTTAGCTAAAGATTATTTGGAGCCCCCAACTATAGTGAAATGGCATGGAAGTGTGTCCCAATCCCCTTCTGGGTGCGCAAAAGGGTCCGCAGCCTTTTGCATGTGCTGGCTTAATGGCCCTGTGGTTTAAGTAATTGGCTGGGGAGCTAGAGGTTCAATTCCCCACAGGTGCTTCTTGTGAGCAAAGCCAGTCTGTGTGACCTTGGGCAAGCTGTATATTCCCAAGACGCCACCAGAGGGAGGGAATGGTAAAGCACTCCTAGGCATGGGTGTTTTGTTTTGGAACTGGTCCAATTCCGAAATGAAAGCTGGTGTTCAGAACTGGACCAACCCTCCAGAATGATTTCAGCCAATCCCTTACCTTGCTCTGCGGTTGCGCAGAGCTAAACTCCAACCAGGGAGCAGCCTCTGGCACGTCATCTTTCCTTCTCCACAGTGCTGGAAAATCAGAGAGGGAGGCGGGATGATGCATTTCCCTGTATACTCCTGATTGGCCAGCGCCAGGGGGAAGGAAAGATGATGTTGGAAGCTTCTTCCTCTTTGGAGTTTAACCCCACATCACCCCAGAGCAAGGTAAGGGATTGGCTGAATTTGTTCCGGAGGGTTGGTCCGGTTAGGAAGGTCAGCTGGCCTCCTGCGTTTCGTTTCAGAACCAGACCATTGATGAAACAAAACGCTCATGCCTATTGAGTATTATCTACCTGGAAAATCCTTTAAAGGGTCACAGCTCCCCCTATGTGTCTACCCCCAAGTTATCTTTCACATTGTGACCAAAGTAGTAATTGCAAAGATCATCTCTGGATAGCCATGTTGTATTCTGAAGAAATGTTTGCACATTCTAACAATTTTGAAAAATGCTACAACAATCCATTACAGTGAATCCTCCTGGTCATGATCCTATAAAAAACATTTGCGACTAACAATAATGTCTTGTCCGTGTTTACCCAAGCAAAGTTTCACTGTGTCCATTGGAATTGCAACCGGAATCCTTATGGAAACCAATAAGATTTTATTCAGTCACTCCATAGAAAGCCAGATCAGACAATCTGTGATGTAGTGGTAAATATGGATGCCTAGGCACTCATTTATGATGACTCCCATCGCTATTTTGCCTCCTAAGGAAAGTCCACAACTGTGTCCCTTGTTGTCCTTCAATGCCATATCCTATTCATGAAGGGCACAGTATTTAAGCCCCATAGTCATATTATTCACTGCACACAGACTCAGAGTGCAAGAAGATATTCCAAAATCAACTAATGCCATTGTTCTGTTCCAAAAAGATTGACCTCAGCGTCTGTCTGAGTCTCTCTAAAAGAAAATTCATTAATACAGCAATAATTTTTGAAATTTTTCTTGCAGAGTTTTGAATTTCTGATCAAATGCTCTTTTTGCTATGTAGAACAGGGGTCCTCAAACTAAGGCCCGGGGGCCAGATGCGGAACCCAGAGTCCTGAATCCGTCCCCCGGGACCAGTTGCAGACCCCCCACACACACACCCTGCTTCGCGAGCAAGCCAGACTGGCAGGGCTGCGTTTTCCCCCCGGTTGGTGATGGGCGGGCTGTTGAGCCAACAGAGCACGACAGCCTGGCTGGGCTCAGCCAGTGAGCAGGCTACATGTGTCTTTGGGCAGGCCTTCCTGCCTCCCCTCCCTCCTTCCCAGCCCTTGGTCCCTCCTTCCCTCCCTCCCTTGCAGTACACCAAGTCGGGCCGGGCTGAGTCAGGGCAAGAGAGGAGGCAGCTTTCCCTCCAGGGCGCAGCAAGGGTTTGATGGCCAGGGTGCACGGCTGGAACCACGTGCAGTGGTGCCAGCCTTGCCGCCCTTGCTGCGGCTGCTGCTCCTCATCCTGAGTGGCCGCCCAGAAGATAATGTGGGGCCTGAGTTTGTCTGGGCTGCTGCCTCTTTCCCGTCCCAATGGTGAAGGACGGACTGAGAGCTGCTCCAGCTGCTGCCACTGAAGGAGGAGGAGGAGAAAGAAGAGGTGCAGCAGAGGGACCCCAGCGGCAGCACCTCAGGGCAGCTGTCCAGAGCAGGAGGCATTGCTGGGGCCCTGGAGACACACTGATCATGGGCCAATCGTGTGAGGCTCCGCCCACGCCCCTCCCCCTTTTCCCCATGTCAGCCTTTTTTTTTTTTTTTGTCTGTGGTCCGGCTCCCAGTAGAGTCTGGGGTGGTGGACCGGCCCATTGTTTGAAAACTTTGAGGACCCCTGCTGTAGAAGTACAGACAGAGATCCACAAAGAATAGGTACAAGTTCTCAGAGTCCACCACTTTCTCATTAACTGACACAATATCAGTAAGCCACTTTCAGCCATTTATAAGAGAAAGAATAAAATTACTTGAAGTTGTATATGCCACTTTACTGCACATATTCTTAGCAACTAACTGAACCAATCAACAGCAAACAAACAACTGCCACCAGCTGAAAAACAAGAGGGAAAGAAGCAATCAGCAGAGAGGCAGTGCTCTCTTCAAACTCAAAGGCTTGAAGGAACAATTGTGGTAGTGCTGGAAAAATAGATAATCCCCACAGTCCAGAAAAGCTCCTCCCAGTAACAGAAATTATAAGCAGCATGTGAGGTTGCAAATAAAACTCTTAACAATGATCTGTGTCCAGTTGATATAATAATAGAATAATGGAATTGGAAGGAGCCTATATAACAACATCAAGCCCAATCCTCTGCTCAATGCAGGAATCCAAGGAATACAGATGATTGTTAAATTTTCACTTGATTTTCTCAAGATTGCACTTAGGACACCCTGAGGTAATTGGTTCCATGGTCATACTGTCTAACAAGGAGGAGGTTTTTCCTCACATTCAACTGAAATTTGGTGCCACTGTTTTGTTTGTGTCTTGGACTCTGGGATGATTGAGAACAGATCTTGCTCCTCCTCCTCTGTAGGACAGCCCTTCAGATATTTGAAAAATGCTATCATCTCACCTCTCTGTCTTCTTTTCTCTAGGCTAAACATGCCCAATTATTTTAGTCTTTCCTCATGGGGCTTGGTTTCTCGCCCCCTGATCATCCTTGTCGCCCTCCTCTGAACTTGTTCCAATTTGTCAGCATCTTTCTTGAACTGCGGTGTCAAGCATCTGAAGAGTGCTATTATATCTCCCCTCAGCCTTCTTTTCCCAAGGCTAAACGTGCCCAGATCTCTCTGTTTTTCCTCACAGGGTTTGATTTCCAGTCTGTTGGTCGCCTCCTCTGAGCCTGTTCCAGCTTGTTGGCATCATTCTTTACATGAGATATCCAGAACTGTACACAGTACAGTACTCAAGATGAGGCCTAGCCAGTAACACTGGACTAGTTAAGTGTTTTATAACTTTGAACCGCTTTACGCTCTCTTTCAGCAGTCAGAAATGGGGTGAATGGCAAAGGAAATTGAGAGAGAAAACTGGGTGTCATTTCATGTTTTTCCCCCTCTTGGAGGAAAACAAAACTTCCATTAAATCCGCATAACTGCATATATCACATTAATTTTACCTATGTATGGTAGTGTTGTCTTGTCCAATATACGTAATGGTGATTTCTGTATTTCTTTTGTTCTGGAACAAAAGGCTTTGTAGAAACTAAAAAGGAGGGGAAACTCCTTCAAGATGCTTGCATCATATTTTTGTAGTATATTACAAGTGGTGTGGGGTGGGGTGGGTAAGGGGCAGATTTTGTGGAATAAAACATTGGTGAGTTTTGCTCCTTTGTAGTTCTTCTAGAAATATTTCTTTTGTAAATTACCATCTGTACATATAACCTTCAGTTACTGTGTGTCCTATAGATGTATTTGGTCAATTAAAAACCTACAATGGACCCAGTTTGATGAGGTGGTATCTTATCTTATCTATCTATCTATCTATCTATCTATCTATCTATCTATCTATCTATCTATCTATATCTGGGGGGTTCACATGCAATGAATAGCCCCTCCCCTCCCCCCAAACAAAAAATAACAATTGAAAGAACCTTTATACACAAGTACAATAAGGAAAACTCACATGACAACAGCTAAGCAAATTTTCCAAATAGATACTATGGGTCAAAAATGTCTGCCACAGAGACAAGAAGTCCTTAAAAGCTTTTTTTTTTTTTTTGGTAGACCTTCGTTTTCACCAGCTTTCTAAACGTTAAACGGAAGTGGGCCTTGTGCACCTCTGAAAGGAGTGCATTCCTGAGAGTTGAAGCAACAACTGAGAAGGGCCTGGGCTTAGTCAAAGGTATAATGGGCTTAACAATGCAGAGCTTGGAAGGTACCCTATGGGTCATCAAGTCCATCATCCCCTGCCAAGGACGTGCAGTGGGGAACAACTCTCAACCTCTGGCTCTGCAACCAGATCCCTAAACCACTGAGCTATCAGCAGTTCTTCTGGCTTCTCTCAGGGTGACCAATCATCGCAAGGAAGCCACACTGTCAGGTACAGAAGCTTACAGGCAGCCATTGCAAGTCGTTCCACTGGAGAAGCCCCGAGCATGACAATATAAACCAGAGCCACCTGAGGTCCATGCTTCTGGCAGTGGCTGAGGCTGGCCTGGTTCCTCCTGCCAATTCAGACTCAGACTGGTGGGAGGAGGAACCAGAGCACAAGGGGCAGTTGTGTGCACCAGATAATGTGGCCGGGGAAACCGCCCTTCTGTGGGGTGTACCATGTTTGTTTGTTTGTTTGTTTTAAAGTATTTTTACCACCTTTCTCCTTGGAAAAGGACCCACGGCAGCTTACAGTAATGAGGGATAATATACAGTCTAGTACAATTAGGACATGTTCAACAAGGAATTGAGGGATATCTTACATCATTAAGAGGCATTACATTAAAGCTACAAGGTTATAAGTAGTTATAAACACAAAGTCTATGTGAACCTATAGATTCATATAGAAGACACATAATGGTAGTCCATCATTCAGGGAAAGCTTGCCTGAAGAGAAAGGTCTTTGCCTGTTTCCGGAAAGACAACAGAGATGAGGCAGTCCTGGCCTCTAGTGGGAGGGAGTTCCAGAGTCTGGGAGCAGCAGTCGAGAAGGCGCTTTCATGGGTTCCCACAAGACATACCTGCGAGGGTGGTGGGATGGAGAGAAAAGTGTCTCCTGATGACCTTACCACCCAAGTTTGTTCATACTGTTAGATTTGATCTCTGAGGTAGCTTGGACCCAGGTTTTATAGTGCTTTGTAGGTCAAGGTCAGCACCTTGAATTGTGCCCAATAGTTGATTAGCAGCCAGTGGAGCTGTTTTAATTGGGGTGTAATGTGATATCCATACCCCACCCCAGTCAGCAGTCTGGCTGCTGCATTTTGGACCTGTTAAGATTTCCTGAGACTTTTCATCAGCAGTCCCACATAGAGCACGGTAGTCTAGCTGGGGCATCACTAGGGCATGTGTCACCGTGGCCAGAGCTTTAATTGTGCAAATGTGTTCCTGGCCACAGCCGTGACCTGGGCATCCAAGCTCAAGGATGAGTCCAATAACACCCCCAAGCTGCATACCTGATCTTTCAGTTGGAGGGTGACCCCATCCAGTGCAGGTTGCATCCCTATCCCTTGTTCTCCCTTTTGACTGACCAGAAGCACCTCTGTCTTGTCTGGGGTTAGTTTCATTTTGTTCATCCTCATCCAGTTCATTACTGCAGTTAAACACTCATGTAAAGTTGAGATAGTCGCTCCTTTAAAGTCTGGAGGTGACAAGAGGTAGAGCTGGGTATCTTCGGCATATTGGTGGCACCATACCCCAAAAGACCTGAACATCTCCCCCAGTGGTTTCATATAGATGTTAAATAACATAGGAGACAGAACAGAACCCTGGGGGACTCCACAGGTCAGCGGCCGTGGTGTCAAGCATGAGTCACCTAACACCACTTTCTGTGTTTTATTCTGTAGGAAGGACCGGAGCCACTTTAATGCAGTACAGTAACTCCCCGCCATTTCGCAGTTCAGGTACTGCGGTCCCACTATATCGTGGGATTGCAGTACTTGCCCTGGCTCCAGCTGATTAGCGCTGGGGTGGGCGAGAAAAACCTTTATTTCCTCTGAGAAGCCTCTGGGCCGCACGGGTGGTGGGGGGCGATCGCATTGCCCCAAGCTGCCAGCCCACACTCATCTGAAAAGCCTCGGGCCAGCCGGCCGCACTACCCCAGACTTCTTGGAGGAGCGCGGGCCGGCAGCTTGTGGCGATGCAATTGCTGCCTGCCCACGCAGCCCAGAGGCTTCCCAGAGGAGTGCAGGCCGGCTGCATGGGGTGATGTGATCCGGGGCTTGGGGGATGGCGGGGAAGGTTAGGGTTAGGCATTTCAATGGAGACAGCTCCGGGTGAGAAGTCTTGGGGCGGCGTGGGCGTGGGCGGCGGGAGGTCAGATCCCCCTATCGTTGCTGACGTTCGTCGGTCCAAGAAGTCTTAGGGCGGCGCTGGCGGGGGCCGGTGGGAGGTCAGATCCCACAACGCCACCAGCGTGCGCCACCCCAAGACTTCTCAGACCGGCATGCACCGGCGGCAGCAGGGGGAACTGATCGGCCACTGCCCCAGGCCCCACCTGAACTGCATCCAAATATCACAGATTTCAGTCATCGCGGGTCGGGTGGGTCCCTAACCCCCGCAATAGGCGGGGGGTTACTGTACCACCAATTCCCATTTCAGAGAGACAAGTCAGGAGAATGCCATGGTCTATAGTGTCAAAAGCAGCTGAGTGATCTAGCAAAAGGGACACTGATCCCCTATCCATTTCCCTGTGTAAGTCATCTACCAATACAACCAGTGCCATCTCAGTCCCATAGCCAGGCCTGGAGCCAGATTGAAATGGATCCAGGTAGTTTATCTCATCTAGAAACCTCTGGAGCTGTGAAGCCACAAACCGCTCTAAGACTTTTCCTAAGAATGGGATATTGTTCAGTATCATTGGGTCTAAGGAGGGCTTTTTTAACAGCAGTTTTACTATTGCCTCCTTTAAGCATGCCGGAATCCTGCCCTATTGTAAGGAGGCATTCACTACTCTTCCTAACCAGTCTACCATACCTTCTCTTGAAGCTTTTGTGATCCATGAGGGGCAAGGATCCAACACACATGTGGTGGCCCTCACCTCCCCAAGGGTCTTGACCACATCATCTGGCTGTAAGAGCTGAAAGTCATCCATTAATACAGGACAAGGAGGGTGGGATGTTTTATTTACATGCTCTGAATCAATAGCTGCATCCAAGGTAGCCCGGATCTGTTCAATTTTGCCTGTAAAATATTGTGCAAATTCTTCGCAGCAAGATAAAGAGTTCTCTGTGTTATCCGCCTGTGGGTCAGCGTGCAGCAGACTTTTGACTATTCTGAAAAGCTGCCCTGTGCCAAATGAATGGAGGTAGAGAACAATTATTTCTTTGCTGTTTCCACTGCCTTGGAGTAAGCCTTCCAAAGGCCTTTCACTGTTTCTTTGGGTATTTGCACACGACCCCTAAACTCTGCCGCAAATGGCTCCCAGCTCCGGAGCTTAAAACTGTTTCCCCACCAGCTCCGGAGTTTACAGATAATTAAGTGTGACCACGCCCACCTAAGCGCGTCCCAGCGCACTTTTCAGGTACCTGCTCTCCGGAGGTAAAAATTCCTGATGCGGATATAACATAGTGACTGCCGGGCTCTCCTTGCTTCTGTTTGTTCTTTTTTTGCCCCCCGCCCCTTTAAGAGATCTGAATGCAGTGCTGGGACAGCAGAACGGAGATGAGCGGCATTCTTTTCTTCCTTTTTTTCTCCCTCCCCTCACGCAGCCAGCAGCCAGGAGTGCGGAGGGGGTGGGAACACAGGAACAGCGACAAACCCCTAAGATCTCTGGTCCGAATTTAAGTGGCCAGCGGATCTTAGGGGTCGTGTGAAAAGGCTCTTTGTCTGTTTCAATCTTGGTTTTCCACCAACGCCTTTCACCTCTATGGGCTGCCCATCTCAATTCTGCCAACTCCCCAGTAAACCAAGCAGCCAATTTGGGTGTATTTTGAAGAAGGAGACGTTTAGGAGCTATCCAGTCAATGGCTTTGCTCATTTCCCCATTCCAGAGTCCAACCAAGGCAAGGATTCAATAGAACCACCCATTGGAGAGGTAGGGAACTCCCCAAGGGTGGTTAAAAATCATCTGGATTCATCAACCTTTCAACGTATTGCTTTTGTCTGACTCCCCCCATCCCCCGACCAGGCTGTGAGTTACAGCAAGCCTAACACCATATAGTGGTCTGTCCAGGACAATGGGACTATAAAAAGTTTCTTTACCTCAATGTCTCCACTGTCCAAATCAGGTCAGAAGACCACACCTAAGGCATGGCCTGCAGGATGGGTTGAGGTAGATATCATTTGGACCAGGCCTATTGTTGACATGGGAGCAGGAGGAGCCGCTGCCGCCTCGCCCGGCCAGAGCAGGGCACCCGGGGCAGGCAGCGTGCAAGCTGCGGAGGGCGGGCGGCTGTGCCATGCGGGGCTCCCCCCGAGTAGCGGCGGCGGCGGCGGGGGGGGGGGGCTGCCAATGATGCCAGGAAACAGTTGAAATCAGTAGAGCCATTGCAACTGACAGTCCAGTATCGATGTATCAATACGCCGTCGGTAGGATTTTTTTAAAGGACGGATGGGAAATAACAAACGTTGAAAAGTGGCATGCGAATGCGAAGGGAGCACGTGAGGTTATGCTCGATTCGCTCCTAAAAATGCTCCGCGTGAGTACAGAGAAACAGGGGTGGGAGCGAAGGGAGATCACGTGATCGCCACCGCATTCAAAGCGGAGGCAGTCACGCTCCGAAGCGATGCGCCTCATGAAGTAACGGCCTATGTCTTCCATTACCCAAAACAGTAACAATAGGTATTCCTACATTGCCTTGCATGTTGTTTTACTCTGGAATTTGAGCAATATCTGCAGCGCCACACTTAGCTCACGCCAGAGGCTCAGCCTCCCAATTTTATGGCCCCAGTAATTACCTGTGGAAAGAGAGAGGAGGGGATGAGACCCTGTTTGCCTGCTCTCTCTGGTTGCAGCTGCGAGAGATGTAAGTTTTTGTCTTAGCTTCTCTGTGAGCTTCTCTCTGTCCTATCATCCTGCTTCTCAGTGAGTTACAACACTGACCACAACAGTTAACCAGTCCAAGCCGGCCAGGAATGGGGATACTGTATGTGATATGGTCCAGTCTTGGGCAAGGTACTCGAGCATGTGTTGCCTTCGTAGAGCCCAAGTCTTCCTGGATGAAACTGATTATTTAGATCTATTTCAGTCTGGTTGAGGGCTGGCTATAGGAGAGAAGCAAGCTTTGGTTGCATTCAAGAATGACCGATGACAGGAAACAGATGGGGAAAGTACAGCCTGTTGCTTCTGCTCAACTTCTCAGAGACTTACTGCTCCAGGATCCTTCTAGGCTGTCTCTCGGGAATTGCTCTTAGAGGTACTGATTGGCAGTAGCTTCAGCCCTTCTCACAGGATGAGCTAAGAAAGTGGTGCTAGGGGACCAATGATAGATAATGTGGCCTTTGCTGTCTCCATGCTACGTAACAAAGAGATGAAAATAATGGGAGAGGTTGTCTCCAGCTTTGAATGTTGCCGCCACCAGTAGGCTGATGACACCAACTCCATCCCTCCTTTTCATTTAACTTCAAAGAAGACGTGTCACTTCTAAACTGGCATCTAGTGTAAATAATGGATTAGATGAAGTAGGGAAGAAGGTCAGTCCAGACAAGGCACAAGTGCTCCTGATCAGATGAAAGGCTGAACAGGGAACAGGGATCCAGCCTGAATACCCTGCCTGAAAACCCAGGTTTGCAGCTGAGATGTATTTCTGGTTCCACTCCTGAACTTGGACATCCAGATCTGATTGGTGGCCAAAGGGACATTTGCACGTTGAAAGCTGCTGCCAGCCGGTCATTTCCTGGAAATGTCTGATTTGGCTATGACGTTACATCCTGTTGCATTGCCGTAACATGCCCCATGTAGGTCTGCCTTCCAAGAGATTTTGAATAATTCTGCTGGTCCAAAACACTACAACCAGATTGCTTGCCTGGGCTAGTGACAGGGACCATGCAATTCCCTTGATGGAAAACAAAAACACCTCTACTGACTACAAGACTGTCCCACGATGGCCTATAAAGCCTTCAACAGCTTGGATCAAAGCTATTGGAATGACTGTAATTCCCCATAAGAACTTCCTGAGTATTTCAAGGGAGTCATCCTCAGTCCTACCACACTCCTGCTCATGCTTCACTAGGATACCCCAAAAAGGTGGCTGCTGCTAATTTGAGGAAGGCCCTCCTCTGGGAGGCCTGCTTGGCCCCTTCCTTGCTGTCCCTCCAGCAACAACTGAAAAGTTTGCCTTTTCAGTCAGATGTTCAACAACAAGATTCAAGACAAGACTCTCCTTATTATGGAATGCTGTACATTTCAAGTAAGGCACTGTGTCTTATTTTAAATTTAACCTCTTTTAAAATGTCCAGTATTTTAAACATTATATGTTTTAGAGAAGGTAGCCGTGTTAGTCATTTCAAGAATTGCAGGCAAAAATCAAAGAAAAACAAAAAACAAAAGATGGCTTTATTATTATTATTAAATTATCACACAGCAGACTACACTGGATTTTGTATTACCAATCAGTAGTTGAACGCTTCCCAAGCGTTTAGGACTCAGTGATGTATCGGCAAATTATGCGAGCAGATCCGAGTAAGGTGGGTTTCTGCAGCTGACTGGTGGTGATTTTGTCACCTCCAATTTCTTCTAAATACTTGTTTGGCACCTTAGGCACAGCACCCAGTGTGCCGATTACCACTGGGACCACCTGTACCGGTTTATCCCAGAGTCTCTGAAGTTCAATTTTCAGATCATTATACTGAGTAATTTTTTCAAGTTGTTTAGGAATAGGAATAGGAATAGGAATCTTTATTGTCATTGCCCCCTTGCAGGAACAACGAAATTTTGTGGTTGCTATATAAAACTCATTTAAAGCATTTCACATAGATTTAAAAACAGGTACAACACATAATATGACATATAAAATGACTAAAATATGACATATAAAATAAGCTGACTTCAGGATTTCCGTTTAAGGTCAATATTGCTCTAAAAAAGAAGCTATTTTTGAGACGGTTTGTTCTTGCCCTCAGTACTCTATATCTCCGTCCCGATGGCAGCAACTCGAAGAGGCGATGACCAGGATGTGATGGATCTCTTGATATATCTAATGCTTTACAGTGGCACCTGGTAGTATAAATTTGTTCTAGGGTGGGGAGTGAACAGCCCACAATACTCTCTGCAATTCTTATGATTCTGTGCAACACTGTCTTATCCCGGTGGGTACAACTTCCATACCACACACATAACCCGTAACTAAGCACACTCTCAATTGCACAATGATAGAAGGCCAGCAGCAGCTTTTGTGGAAGATGGTTTTTCCTTAAAGTTCTCAAGAAAAATAGTCTCTGCTGAGTCTTCTTTGCAAGCCCCCTTGTGTTGACACTCCAAGACAGATCCTCCTGTAACTCAGTGCCCAAAAATCTAAAACCTGTAACCCTCTCCACACCAGTCCCATCAATCACCAGTGGTTGAATATCAGTTTTCTGCCTCCTAAAGTCTACCACAAGCTCCTTTGTTTTCTTTATATTTAGGTGCAAGTTATTTATTCTCGGTGACTCTACTATCACCTGGTATAGCAACATCTATTATTATTATTATTATTATTATTATTATTATTATTATTATTATTA
>JAHTLZ010000225.1:2339075-2359676 GCA_023846285.1 Phrynocephalus versicolor | reverse complement strand
ATTTATTTATTTATTTATTTATTTATTTATTTATTTATTTATTTATTGGACTTTTACCCCGCCCATCTTCCAAGCGGAACTCTGGGCAGCTTACAAAGCTGAACAAGTCAGCAAACAGTACAATGGACAACAACAGGTTGACACAGAATAAAACAAACAGCAACAATATAAAAACAGCATAATGAAATTACTTTAGGCATTATCTCATCTTAGCATAATAGCCGCACCTTCGCAGCAACACTAATCGGCGAGCGCAAAGATGGTGGGATGGGGAAAGGGAAAAAAAAACTAATCAGAACCACTAAAGGCCTTGTGAAAAAGGAGAGTTTTTAATGCTCGGCGAAAGGCCAACAGGGACTCTGCAGAGCGCACTTCAGTTGGTAGGCCAACAGGGACTCTGCAGAGCGCACTTCAGTTGGTAGGCTATTCCAGAGGGAGGGGGCCGCCACTGAGAAGGCCCGGGAGCAAGTGATGGATTTTCGAGCCTCTCTAGGTGTGGCGACACGCAAGAAGTGCGCTTGCGACTGCCGAACTATCCTCCATCTCAGTTGCTGAGGTTCTGATCCCGAATCACTCGCCTTCTTGACTATTACTGAGAAGAAAGAAAGGGCGTTTATACACGACCCCTAAACTCCGCCGCAAATGGCTGCAAGCTCCGGAGCTTAAAAATGTTTCCCCACCAGCTCTGGAGTTTGCAGACAATTGAGTGTGACCCCGCCCACCTAAGCGCGACCCAGCGCACTTTTCTTGTACCTGCTTGAAGAGGGTGAAAATTTTTGATGCGGAGAGTGCCGGCTCTTCTCGCTTCTTTTTGTTGTTTTTCTTTTGCCTCCCGCCCCTTTAAGAGCAACCAGGAAGTAAACGTGGCTCCCACCGGGGCTCGGAGCAGGCACCAGAGGTAAGGCTTTTTCTTTTGTCCGTTTTAAAGGCTTTTTTCCCCTCCCTCCCCTCACGCAGCCAGCAGCCAGGACGTGCAGAGTGGTGGGGAGGAAGGAAGAACGACAGACCCCCAAGATCTCTGGTCCGAATTTAAGGGACCAGTGGATTTTAGGGGTCGTGTAAAAAGGCCCAAAGTTAGACACATTAAATGCAGTCACACGTTTAATACCTAGCTTGGCACCATGTCAGTTAAATGGAGCTGGAGCAGTGCACGTTTGTGCTAATTTAGTGCTGTTTTGTTCCTGCAAGGTGCTGCTTAGTGCTCCATTGCTTCTGATGGCTGACACCTTTTTAACACAGTAGCAGTAGGGGCATGGGGGAGGGAGGGGGGAGAAGGTTCATGATGGACGGACTGCCATTTCTCAGGCACCACCAGACTTGAGCCGGGGCCAAGCAGAGGGCGGTGGTGTTGCTGTCTTTTCCTTCCTACCAATTTCAGAAATGTCTCCTCCTGTTGCTTTTGACAGGAGGGAAAAACAAGGCTACTGTTGCCGCAAGAGTTGGCATACTTTTTAACCCTTTCTGGAACCGCATCAGGAGAATTAGGGGTACTTGTTCTGGTATAGGGACCAGACTTACTCCTGCACCTCCCACCCTCCCTCAATATTTTCCTTTAATTTTTTAAAAGCAGATACTTCCTTGTGAAGCTTTCAGTGGCATTTCTCCCCATTTTTTCGCATTACATAAAAAACTAAATCAGCAGTACGGGGGACTAGGGAGCTGTTAGACCTCATTGATGGTAAAATTGCTTCATATTCCCTAGAGAGCTCAAGAGGATTCCCCCTCTCCCAGCAATTGAGGAGAAAGAGAATTAGCAGCATAATTATTAATTATAAGTAATTATTAATTAGCTGCAAATTATTAATCAACAAATAATTAGAATCATAATTATAAATGTTAGCAGCACCTATTATAATAATTGTATAAACATTATAATTATTAGATGTTGCTGATGATAATGGCGTTACTATTATTACAATATAGCCGCTACTAATAATCGTTCCCCGAAAGCAGCGATGTCTTGGAACAGCTGCTGAAGAAAGCACAAAAGCAAGATTGCAGTTGAATAGTTAGACTACTGGAAGTTGAAGAGGTCGAAACGTTTAAAGGTTTTCCTTGCATTGGTTCATTCTTCAATCCAAATGGACACATTGGTCAAGAAATCAGAAAACAATTGTGAAGCAGAAGGACATCATTATGAGACCAGAGCTGAAACAATCCACGCTATGATATTCCCAGTTACTGTGCAAGGGTGTAAAAGCTGGAGAGTGAAGAAATATCTGTTTGTTTGGAGATATAGTACCGGAGAAGACCTTTGCAGATACCGTGGACTGCCAGAAAGACCAACAATTGGCTCGCTGATCAAATCAAGCCTAAATCACATTAAATCTAAATCAGAGATCACATTACACTGCTATTAGAGATGGACACGAAACATTTTTTTTATTTCATTATTCCTTATACATTTCATTATGGAACGAAATGAATAACGAAGGGACCCATCAAAGAAAAACTTCATTTTTGTTTCCCCATAGCAATGCATTACAGCAATGTATCCCTATGGGGAAAAGCTGGCGGTTCACCCCCAACGCACCCGGGCAGGGAAATGGGGGCTTTTTCCCCCCCAAACAAAAGCCACTGCCGATCAGCTGTAGAGCACAGCTTTGGCAGGAAAAAAGTTTTAAAAGCCCGCCCTTTTCCCCACCCGATCGGGTGCCATAGAGTGTGTGTGGGGGGGGGGAATAATAATTTTTAAAAACACACCAACTCAGCCTCTAGGTCAGCTGGTCAGCTCGAGTAAATAAATAAATAAATAAAATTTATGAAACACACCGACCCGGCCCAGAAGCCAGCTGGTTGGCGTGAGTTTAAAAAAAGCAAAATGAAATGAATGAAAAACAAAATGATTTTTTTAAACTTTCATTTCATTCAAAACGAAATAAAACAATAACAAAAAAAATCCTAAATGAAATGCCATTTTGGTGTTTCACGCCCATCTCTAACCCCTATTAAAGCAGGTCCACTGGCTACCATTCAGCTATCCGGCACAATTCAAAGTGCTGACCTTAACCTACACAGCATTGTACGACCTGGACCCTAGCTACCTCAAAGATCGAGGTCTTTTTAATGCTGTAATCATGTCCCTCAATTCACTGTTCTCAGTACTTGAATATACAGTCACCCCCTGCCGATCGCGGGGGTTAGGGACCCACCCCACCCGCGATGCATGAAAATCCGGGATATGCAGAAGCAGGTGGGGTGGGGCCTGGGGGCAGGGAGGGCAATTGTGTGCCTGTCCGAGGCTTCTGGGCTGGTGGCTGGTGTGCGACGTTATGATCAGATCACCCCAGTCCTGGCTCGCCTGCACTGGTTGCCCGTTGCAGCCCGGATTAGATTCAAGGTCCTGGTTTTAGTTTATAAAACCCTCCATGGCTTGGGACCGGACTACCTGGCAGAGCGTATCGCTCAGCGATCAACCTCGGCCCGTCCCGTTCAGCAGGCGCGAGCGCACTTGCTTCGGGTCGCCACTCCTCGCGAAGCCCGGAAGACGAGTACTCGGACCCGGGCTTTCTCAGTGGCGGCCCCTAGCCTTTGGAATTCCATCCCCACTGAAGTGCGCTCTGCAGAGTCCCTGCTGGCCTTCCAGAAGGCTCTAAAGACCTACCTTTTCCGGGAGGCCTTTGGTGATTCTTAACTCAGTTTTTTTTTCTTTTCTCTTCTCTTCAATCCACCATCACCACGCATTAGGCTTGCGTATTTTTAACTGATAGTTTTAGAGGTGCCATTTGACTTGATTTGATTGGTTTTTATTGCTGGGTTGTTTGTATTTTGTGTATTTATTGTAATTCTGTGTGGCTATTTAAGCCATTGTAAGCCGCTTAGAGTTCGGGAAGAAGATAAGCGGGGTATAAATCTAATAAATAAATAAATAAAATAAATTCTCGGAGGAGCACAGGGGGGTGGCGCGGAGTGACCCGATTGCCCCCTGCCACCCCCCATGTGGCTCAGAGGCTTCTTGGAGGACCACGGGGGCGGTGCAGAGTGACCCGATCACCCCCACTGCCCCTCCCCGCAGCTCCGAGGCTTTTTGGAGGAGTGCGGGGGGGCGCGGAGCGACCTGATCGCCCCCCGCCACCTCCCCGCAGCTCCGAGGCTTCTCGGAGGAGTGCGGGGGTGGCGCGGAGCGACCTGATCAGCCCCCCCACCTCCCGGCGGCTCCGAGGCTTCTCAGAGGAGCGCGGGGGCAGAGCAACCTGATCGCCCCCGCCCCCCTGTGGCTCTGAGGCTTCTTGGAGGAGCGCGGGGAGCAGCACGGAGTGACCCGATCGCCCCCCGCCGCACCCCTGTGCGGCTCCGAGGTGCAGGTACTGTGATCCCGCGATGTATTGGGACTGCAGTACCTGAACCGCAAAATGGCGGGGGGTGACTGTATCTTAATTGTACTGGGCTGTATATTTTCCCTCATTACTGTAAGCCGCATTGGGTCCTTTTCCAAGGAGAAAGGTGAGGTAATTACACTAAAACTAAATAAATAAATAAATGCTTCCTAGAATGAAAAATTACTAAACTGATGATTTTGTTAACTTTGGACACATTGTCAGAAAACAAGACTCATGGGAAAAGACAACAGTGCTGCAGAAATGTGAATCTGGCAGGAAAAGAGGAAGACTAATTAAAAACAGTCTGATTCAATAAAGGTCGCCACCTTTGTTCACCCTAATTAGTGGTTTACGGGCCGCCCCCTTCTATTTGACATCTGCTCTGGGGTTTAGTCTTTCGGTGGCTGCTGCAACAGCACCTCGTGACAGCCAAGTTCAGCATTCATGGCTCATAACACCTGGCAGTAGAGATGGGCACGACTCAGAAATTTTTTTTCTCGAGTTGTCGTTTTTCGGGACGGGTCCGTTTTGGCTCGTTTCCGTTTTTTGCAAAATTTTTCAAAAATGTGTCATTTCGTTTTTCGTTTTTTCGTTTGTCGTTACCGCTGCGATTTAGCGCGACTTGACTTCCCAGAGCATGGGGTAGGGGGTAAGGGCTAGGCTTAGGGTAACGGTTAAGGTTAGGGTGGGTTAGTGGGCTGTACCTCTGGGTGCCTCTGGCCCACTAAGAACACAGTGTACTGGTGTATGGGTTCGGGTTCGGGTTCGGGTTAGGTTTTAGGGTTCAGGTTTGTGGGCTTTTAATGCCCTCTCTGGCACACCCAGAAGTCTCAGCAAAACCTGGCAATGCGATTGGTGGAATGGCTCCAAAAATTTGCATGTTCCCATCCCATGGCCAGCCCATCATTGCGCGTGCGCAGGTGTAAAAAAATAAAAATAAAATAAAATAAAATAAAATCAACGGAGACGTATTTTGGCAAGACAAACCCACTGCTGCTACTGTAAAAATTCAAGCGTTTAAAATAGCTAATTTTCACATGTTTCTGTGGTGCTTTGGTGGGTTTTTGGGCCACGATTTCAAAAAAAATATTGCGGTCGCCATTTTGGATCCCCCCGCCCGCACACCGCATGGCAAAGGCAGATGAGACGATGCCCCCCCGCCTGGTACCAGCAGCGCAGCAGTAGCACTAGCCAAGGAGGGGGGGCGGGGACCCCCCCCAAATAAAACACCCTTCTGGCCTGGTAGGTGCCCTCAGACAGTTTTCGCCTGCTTTTAGGGCCGGGAATCGGGTGTTTTTTTAACTTTTAAAAACTTTTTTTCTGTGCCGCTTGGCATCGCAGGATCGCCACGATGCCAGAAACGACAACGACAAATCAGACCCAATTATTCTTTAGTCGGTTCGAATTCGAGTACTGGCGGAGTAATTCCCGTTACAGTTTCCGTTCCGTAACAGAAACGAGTAACGGAAACGGAAACGGAAACGGGAATTCCGCTAAGTCGTGCCCATCTCTACCTGGCAGTCTTTTAGCTGACCTTCTTATTTGCTTCCCCAAGACTTGCAGGGATTTTGATTTTTGGAGAAGTGATTCTTGGGGAGGGGAGAATCACAATTCCCAGAATGCCCCAGGCTGAAGGAAAATGGGAACTGTGAACCAAAAAGTTTCCCTTAGTTGACCTTAAAATGGATTTTTTTAAAAGGAAAAAAATGGGAAGGAAAGAGGAACAGATGGAAAAGCACTGGGAGAAAGAAGAGACAAGTCCTCAATCCTTCACAGACACATTGAGCAATTGTGTCCCTTCCATTATAAAGGACATGTGCCTATTTTTAAACCTTTCAAAATTAGCGTACGGCGTGAGATTGTGCCAGTGCATCAGGAAGTCTATTAAATTCTGACAGCCTATGAAAGGAACCCAAATCTTATCCCTCTCTTTTTAAATAATGGATTACAACAGCCTAGGCTGCCCCCCCCCCATGAGTGAACTGGTAATTTAATTTATGATTCATGTAAAATATCAACCAGCTATTTCCAGATTGTCAGACATATGTAGTGACTTGGCGGTTACATGCGAATATGTTCTACTTTCAATGTAAACAGCAAATATGGAGTGTGTGTGGGGGGTTGAGGTTAGGGGGTTTGGTATCATAAAAATAACGTTACTGGAATCAGTTATGTCTCATGTGGTGTGGTAAGACATGGACTTACAGGTGTGGGTGGAAAACATAGGAAACTCACGTACCAAGTCAGATTATTGACTCAGGGGACTAACAGGCAGGAAGAACATCATGGTTTTCGGTCTCTATCAGTCTCTACCAACAAATTGACCACTACCAACAGATTGTTGGCCCTGCCAACAAAATGCCAGTGACTGGTCCTTCTGCATGAAAAACAAAGGGCGTTTATACACGACCCCTAAGCTCCGCAGCAAATGGCTGCAAGCTCCGGAGCTTAAAAATGTTTCCCCACCAGCTCCGGAGCTAACAGAAAATTAAGTGTGACCCCGCCCACCTAAGTGCGACCCAGCGCACCTTTCAAGTACCTGCTCTGGGAGAGTGAAAAATTTTGATGCGGAGAGTGCCGGGCTCTCCTCGCTTCTTTTTGCTGTCGTTTTTTTTGCCTCCCACCCCTTTAAGAGGAACCAGGAAGTGACCGGGGCTCGGAGCACCTTCCACCGGCACCGGAGGTAAGGCTTTATTCTTTTGTCCCTTTTTAAGGCTTTTTTCCCCTCCCTTCCCTCACGCAGACAGAACAAGGAAGTGCGGTGGGTGGTGGGAACACATGGAGAGCGACAAACCCTCAAGATCTCTGATCCGAATTTAAGGGACCAGCAGATCTTAGGGGTCGTGTAAAAAGGCCCAAAGGCGGCAGCAGAAGACATCTGATAGGAACACAAAAAGCTGCCTTGACCAAGAAATCCACTGATCTGTACAACACAATCCTATCTACGCTTTCTCGGTAGCAGTCTTTTGTGGTTCCAGTTGGATTCCTAGGATTGCAAAATGGAAGGAACCCCAAGAGTCACCTACCCCAGCCACCAGCTAGTGTAGAAGGTCCACAACTAAAGTATAACTAATAGGTAGCCATCCAATCTTTTTTTAATGCCAATGAAAGAGAGTCAACCATCTTCCAAGGTTGCCTATTTTGTTGCTCAACAGTTAGAGGAGCCTCCTGGCTCAGTGGTTAAATAGCTGTACTGCAGCTAAAACTGTGCTCACAGCCTGGAGTTCAGTCCCGGGTATATGGCTCATGGTTGACTCAGCCTTCTTTCTGAGGTTGGTAAAATGAGTACCCTGCTTCCGGGGGGAGGGGTGGATGTGTAGCCTGCATAATTAAATTGTAAACCACCCAGAAAGTGCTCTAAGTGCTATGGGCAGTATATAATCAGAACACTTTGCTTTTTTGCTTTGCTTTGCTACCAGGAAGTTCGTCCAGCTGTTTTCTGAAACCTCCTTCTTTATAAGTCCAAGCCCTTCTCAGTGATACTTGAAGATTCCAGGGGTTGAACCTGTCACCCACTGTGTGGAAAGGAGGTGCTCCACCATTGAGCTATTGCTCAAATCGTCAGTATGAGAAGTCGTCCTAGGCAGTAAAAAACAGTACTGTCTACAATGACAGGCAGCAGCCATTCATAGTTTCAGATAAGAGTGTTTTCCAATTCCAACCAGAGCAGAGTTTAGAAAATCTATCCCCTGCCAATATATAGAGTTGGAAAACACTCTTATCTGAAACTATGAATGGCTGCTGCCAGTCAGTGTAGACAGTACTGTACTGTTTTATATATATACAGTATATAGTAAGTAAATTGATTAGTCCAATGACCATATCAACCAAAGAAAACACAGGACATAAAATAGATTAAGTTACATGCAACACCATCCAGTAGGGTACCCTACAATACAAATTCAGAATATACAGAAGTCGTGTACGTAGATCTCCTTTACAGGATACTCCAGTTTGTTTGGCGTATTGCATTCTTAAAGCTGCAACTTTAATTACAAACTTGGCAACTTTGCGAACAATGTACACACACATATATATGCAAAACCAGAGGGGAAAGTACCCTGAATCTAATAGATGGGGGAAGATTGTGGCCTGCAATGCTTTTTATTTTGGAAATACTTGGGGAAACTACAGCGCCCTTCTTTGTACCTCTTGGCAGTCTTAAACCTTAAACTGGCATTTGTATGCTACTATTTTATTTTAGGTCCACTAAAAGTTTCTAGGACTCCGCAGTAGAGTTTGGAAACAAAATGTTCTTACTAAATGTGCTCATTGGCTGTCGTTTCCTGGAACCAAATGCTAGCCTCTGATCTATTGGCCGTGTTGTTGATTTTGAAAGTGTTTGTTAAAAGGAGGGGGAGCACATTTGGTTTTTCAGTACTGTGGTGACACCCCTTACAAATCAGAGACAGATTGAGCACACTGGAATAAACTATGGAAATAGGCCCACAGCCAATGTGTCAGAGCCATTGTACACCAAACTTTAGACCAGTTACTCTTTTCTGGATTGTTACTCGCAGAATCCTTAGGGATTCAGAAAGCTGCAACACTTCTCCACTATAATCACAATATACAGTTAGGAGGGTTTCTGAACGCTCGTTTATTTTCAGATGCAAAGACTCACTTGATTTTACACCCCTCTATACCAATACAACTTCAACTATCTTGCCCAGCCTGCAGTTTCTATTCTTGGACTTACATAACTACAGATTGTGTGGCCAAATCATCTGGCCTCAACATATATCTTTTAATCAGCTTGTTTACCCATAGTAGATTTTGGAACATCTATGACAGCTGTACTAATAAGAAAGCCGACCGGGGGGGGGGGGATTGGATTCTTTGGAAATGTCATGCTGGAGGAGAACTTTGTGGATGACCTGGACTGCCAGAAAGATAAACAAGTGGGTCTTAAATTAAAACATACTTGAACTATCTCTGGAGATGTTGAAACTGACTCTATACCCCTCTGGACACATTATGAGAAGACAGGATTCTCTGGAAAAGACAATAACAGTGGGCAAGGTGAAAGGCAGAGCTTCCTAGATGCCCTAAGCACATCCGATCTCGCTTGATTTCGGAAATGAAGCAGGGTCAGCCCTGGTTAGTACTTGGATGGGAGACCACCAGGGAATACCAGGTGCTGTAGGTGCCTGGAGTAGGAACTGGCAAACCACTCCAGTATTCCTGCCAAGAAAACTCCATGGACATGGGGTCATGAAGAGTCATTCACGACTATAACAATGCAAAACACACACACACACACATTTTGGTTATAAGGATGGTGGCAGGGGTACAGCAATACCTTTGTTTAATAGTACATTGGTTTAAGAGTGTTTTGCAAGATGAGCAGACATTTCTTCTAAATATTGTCTTGATTAACAAGCCCCGGAGCAGGTCACGTGATCACAAGGGAGCCAATGATGGTTCGCTCCCTTCCTCCCTGCTGGATTGGGGGGGGGGGGAATTGTCTGGAATGTTCTATCTCAGGCAGCCTCCAAAGCAGAGGGAGGAACAGAGGTCTCCCTTACACCAGCCAGGAATGATTTCAAAAAGGAATGCAGGTAAGATTTTTTCTTTATATTTTTATTTTTATTTAATTTGTTTTTATTATCCTTTCTTATTTTTTAAAGCATTTCTAGTCATGGGGCAGCTAGTCAAGTGTGTATAGAGCTACAAATTACACTTTGTAATTGTCACATTAAAAATACAGTGTAAAGTTGTTAGTCCCAAGCAGAGCAGATTCTGCAGCTACATATAGAAACCATGCTGTAGACGTTGACTTCTAGTCAACTTCTTTTGTGAGTGTTGGCATTTTGTGTGTACAGTATGTGGTCTATGGGGCCCCAGAACGAATCATCTGAGTTTCCATTATTTCTTATGGGGAAATTTGCTTTGATATAACCCATTCGATCTGGCCTGATTTCGGAAGCAAAGCAGGGTCAGCCCTGGTTAGTCCTTGAATGCGCAACCACCAGGGAACACCAGGTGCTGTAGGAGCTTGGAGTAGGAACTGGCACAAGCCACTCCAGTATTCCTGCTAAGAAAACTCCATGGACACGGGGTCACCAAGAGTCAGTCACGACTGTAACGACACAACACACACACACAACGTGGAAGGCAGCAGGGAAAAAGGAAGACCGATATATGAGATGGACTACCTACCAAAAGTCTAGGCTTGAGTTTTGCAAGAACTAAGCAGGGCAGTGAAGAAAAGATTTTATCGGGTCACTAAAAGTCAAGGGCTGCCTAGATGCCCTAAGCACACCCAATCCCGCCTGATTTCGGAGGCTAAGCAGGGCCGGCCCTGGTTAGTACTTGGATGGGAGACCACCAGGGAATACCAGGTGCTGTAGGCGCCTGGAGTAGGAACTGGCAAACCACTCCAGTATTCCTGCCAAGAAATCTCCAGGGACATGGAGTCACAAAGAGTCGGTCACGACTGTAACGACACAACATACACACACAAAAGTCGAGGGCAACTGGATTGCAACACAGTAACAACAACAGCCTAGTGAGGGATTGTGAAGGAGTCAGAAGCTTCTTTTTTAATGATATTTTGGTAACCCAGTAAAGTTATTACCCAAGTTTGCTTTTTGGCTATAGTCAGCCAGACTCTAAGCAAGAATCTTCTAGTTTGTGCTGATGCAGCAGCTTATTCCCTTGATTTCCCTTTGAATCCTTCCGAAAGCAAGGCAAGGAGACATTGACTCTCTGTGCACCACTGAAGAAGGCAAGAAGGCTGAGACACATACCTCTTTGTCCTCTCTGGAATTCATCTAGATTCTCACCAATGAATAAACCACTTTATTTAACCCACTTTGACTAAAAATACACATGGGTTTTCTTAGCATTTATTTAAACAGCAAGGCCCTGTCACAAGACATTTCCTTAGATTTAGTGCCATGCCTTCACATGCTAGAATGAAGGTGGTCAAGAGACAAGGAGATCTTCTGTGGGTCTCACAAAACCAAAAATAGCAGTCTGGCTTATTTACTGTAGCAATTTCCAAACTTTGTGGTCTTGCGGGAGCCTGTTCCATGTTTACTCAGCATCTGTATGAAGGGGCAGAATATGGGATGTAGAGTGCATTTGGCTCCTTGAATGATGACCTAGGAATTCGACAGGGGGAGTCTGTCCCTGATGATTTTGTTGGACGTCTCCATGGCTTTCGATACCATTGACCTTGGTATCCTTCTGGCCCATCTCTCTGTGATGGGACTTGGAGGTACTGTTTTACAGCGGCTCCACTCCTTCGGTGGAGGACAGAACTTGCCCAATGAAAAGTTCTGCAGAACTTAGAAGCTCATCCAAAGCAGAGATAACTGGTGCCAAGAAGAGCAGAGTCCGTAACCGGGTACCTAAACCATGGTGTGGATGTGGACTTCTAGCCAATATCTTTTGTGAGTTTTGAATTTTGTGTGTGCAGTATGTGGTCTAGAGGGCCCCAGAACTAACCATCTGAGTTTCCATTAGTCTTTATGGGGAAATTTGCTTTGATATACGAGTGCTTTGGTTGACAATCAAGTTTCTGGAACGGATTATGCTCGTAAACCAAGGTATAATTGTAGGTACTTATAGGATGGTGTCGTTCTGTTGCTGCTAGATTTAAAAGGCTGGGATCTAGAAATTTCCCTGATTTGCCCAGAGGACTAAGAGATGGTACTATGACCCCTGAACAACTTTCCATCAACTTTTGGTTGTATTAAAAGAAATCATCCATGGCTTCCTGAGGTATTTGAGGGTCAATCTGTGAAAGCCAGCCTTGTGACTCAAATGTATTCTTAACCAACATCCACTCTATTTTATTTATGTTTTCAAACAATGTTTTCTTTACTCTGCCCAGAAGCCAAGATTTTTGGCAGAGGAAACTACCCATCTTTTTTTTCCAACCCTAAAAACATATTTTCTTTTAGAAAAAAAATCAAAATGTTCCTTGAGGGTTACACACACAAACAACAGCACAGATAACCTTTTCGTACACAATTCTATATTTGAATGTAGCTTTAGGGGAAATAATTGCCCAGGCTTGTATAGCGTCTGGTGCATTTTTAGTTTGTGTTGTGTTATCCTGTTTGTTACAGGCAAGTTATCAAATGAAACTTTGGACCTGAAACAACATGAGGTACATGTATTTTACCATCATTCCTCATAATAGGGTTGCTATCATGGACCTGAGGAAAATCCAGGCACCATTGATTTGTCTGCAATCTCCCATTGACCCTAACGGTCACAGGGGATTTATTATTATTATTTATACTGGTCCATTAGCGTAGAGGCACTATTCTGGGCAGTTTACAGCAAACAATGAACCAGAGTTGGTATAAAGGGCATTCCCAAAAGGCAGTGTTTTAAGTTTCTCCTAAACAACGTCAGAGAGGGAGCCAAGTGTAACTCCTCTGGGACCTGATTCCAAAAGTTGGTGCCACAATGGAGAAGGCCCTGCCTCTTGTAGTAGATTTTCAGGCCTCCCTCAGGGTGTCTATGTGGCCTCCAGCCCTTGTGGTGAACCCACAGCTGTTGGTTTTTAGCTGCTGCCGCCAGGCGCCAGTGCTGCTCTGGCTGTTGGCCATCGGAGCCACCAGCTCCTGACTGCTAGGAAATAAAGGAAATTTAAGAGGGCCCCCAGAATGAATCACCTAAGTTATTTCCTACAGGGAGTTTTGCTTTGATATACAGTATGACTTATTTTGGTTTACAAGCATGTTTCCAGAACAGATTATGCTCATAAATCAAGGTAGTACTGCATGGTCTTTTCAATGATGTAAGCTTGCTTGGGTGCTTTTAAGAAGAAAGGTGTTGTAAAAAAATATTTTAGATAGATAGATAGATAGATAGATAGATAGATAGATAATTTTAGTATTGTGAAGAAATGCTACAAATGTCATACACAAGGATTATATAAAAATAAAAACAAAAGTGAAACAACACTTGTTTGTGATATCTTAAAGATCAAGTAGTTGCAGCATGAGCTTTATAGATTGCAATCCATTAAAGTTCATGTTGCACACAATTTCTTCATCTTTGGGGTGCCACCACTCTTTTGTTCTTAATTTTTATTCTACTTGCTAAAACAAACTTTACTCCCTCTTTGAAAAGTAGAACAGAAGTGACCTTTTTTTGACCAAAGATAAAACAAGCCAATCTCTGCCCCAGCTTCTTTCTCTACAGTTAAAGAGGCTCTTTTGAAATACTGATTGCCATCTCCTCATCACTGACAACATTCACGCAGAATCATCTCTCTCAAAGAAAATGCCATAGACAATTCTGTGCTCCTGAAACTTCCCCAGGACCATTCTCACACAATGAAAACAGCTGCATGCATCCCACTGTGGGAGATGCCTTATTGCAGGATCCATTGTCTGTCTAAGTAGGATCTTCTTGAATCTTTAATAATTCTATCTGACCCATTGGCTTCATTAATGGAACATAGGAGGAAGAACACTTGGGATGATCATTTTACAGAAATGGAAACTTTTCCCAGGCTTTGGTGTTTTTTTAAAGAAATTATGGTCAGCATCAGCAGGACTATGATGGACAGATTCAGAACCGGACTCCTGTACCTTTCACGGGTGTGCAGAAGAGGTGATTTTCAGCAGGTTGGGTGCATCTAAAGTACGACCTGGAGTCAAATTTAAGATACTACAGATTGGGGTTATTTATATGGATTATTTCACATAGCAATTCGGAATACAAGCGTGTGAATAATCTTGGCCTTAATCTCTATGGACACATCCTTACATCTAATGATCATTACAATTTCCTTCACTAATGACCATTTGAGTCTCAGGGCACTTTTACACGACCCCTAAGATCCGCTGGCAACTTAAATTCGGACCAGAGATCTTGAAGGTTTGCTCCTCTTGCTGTGTTCCCATCCCTCTGCACGCCATTGCTCCTGTCTACATGAGGGGAGGGAGAAAAAAAGGGAGAAAAGAATGCAGGCTCACATCCGCTCTTCGCTCTTCCGTTGGGAGCAGCCCTGGAAGCATTCCAGTCTCTTAAAGGGGCGGGGGGCAAAAAAACCAAACAGAAGGCGAGGACAGCCCAGCACTCACTGCTTTACAATCTGCATCAGAATTTTTTTACCTCTGGACACCAGGTACTTGTAAAATGCGCTGGGACACGCTTAGGTGGGCATGGTCATACTTAATTTTTTTAAAGTGCACAGCTGGTGGGAAAACAATTTTAAGCTCCACATCTGGGAGCCCTATGCCTTAGATTTTAGGGGTCGTGTAAAAGCGCCCTCAGTTTCTTCTGATTCCTTGGCTGCAGTTTCTTCTTTGGATTAATGATTGAAAAAGGGTATCAAAGACTTGTAACAATTTCAATTATTTACTGTCAACATTGAAGTTGTATGGGTCTTCTGAAGACATGATTTTTGTCTTCTTAATCAAGTGCGGACCTGTTTTTGCCCTTCTTGGGGGTGGGTGGGTGGCAGCAATAGTGAATACATTTGAGTTTCTGGCATTATTGGGGAAATTCTGTGAATTGCAGCCCAAACACCTCTACAGGTCTTCTGCCAAAGACCCTCCAGGAATATTTGTAGAGGAGGAAACAGAGCCCTTGGTAAATGAGCTCCAAGAACAAACCAAAACCAAAACAAAATTTTAAGCCAATGCAGTTGTTCAAGTCCAGTGAAACACAATCCTTAAAATCTTAAACCAAAAAAAGTTCTGGGCAGTACTTTGCATAAATAGTTTTCAGAGGCATTTTTATATCCTCCTCTTGCATATTTTAGAATTTTCTTCCTGAGATCCAATGTGGCTCTTTTGTTTGAAAAGAAAGAGCAACAATCATGATCACCAGGGAATCAAAGAAGGTCTTACCTTGGGTTTCCTTAACATGCCTGTCCTATGCTTCCTCTTTCAACTCAGTGCTATCAAGCAGAAGTTTCATTGCCTGAAATGATTAAAATTAATAGGCAATGGAGGAGTCCTTGTCAACGACGAGATAAAGCGACATGGAACATTACGACTTGGCAAATTAGGAAGTGCCATTGAAGGTGGTGTATCAAGATGTTCACAATGGTAGCAATATTACTGTACCTGTGCAAGAGAGAGAGAGAGAGAGAGAGCAGGTTTGAAGAATGAGCCATTTTGGCTGGTTCACAGGAATATATAAAGCTTAGTGGTGTGTTGTCTGTGAATATTCTCAGTCACCCAGGTGAGTTTATCTGGAAGTTGAGTCATAGCAAATGGAGAGATTAAAAGTTTCACAGTTCATCCAGTGATGTGGTGTGTTGACTTCCAGTGCCAAATACTGTATGTGGTGATACTAGTATAAAATAACAAATGACTTTGTGAGAGAGACCTCACAGACTTTCTTCTAATTTCCACGGAAGTGATTTTTTTCAAGACAGCATTGACATATTTCAACTGCATTTCAGTCCACTCATGTTGACTGAATTAGATGCAACGGAATGCTACCATTTTGGAAATTTATAGAGGATGATCGGAATACTGTCAGAGTGAGGCAGAGTGAGGCAACTATTTCAGGCAATAAAGGCTAGACTTCCTGAACTCATCACCCACTGCCTTCCGCTGAAGGACAGAGTTGTCTGTGTGACAATTGTAATGGATATTACAACCAAGAAATCAGAAGAAGACTCAGAATAGGAAAGGCAACAAATTAAAGAATTGGAAAAGATCAAGTGTAAGGATGTGTCAGTGGAGCCCAGTCACTTTGTATGAACAGTGTGGGTCTGAAAGCTGGAATTAAGAAAGCTGACAGGATTTTTAAAAAAAGATTCATTTGAAATGTGGTGCCGGATGAGAGCTTTGTGGAAACTTTGGCGGTTACTTCACGTCCTTCCTTGTTCCGCAACTCTCACAGTCGTGGTAACTTGTCTCGTGACAAGTGTTACTTCATGGTCTTGTTCCGTGACAAATTCTGAATTTGCTTTGCTTTCTATCTTAACCCTTTCTTAAAATATCATAAATGAAACTTTTTGATATTTCGATTTACTGGTCTTCTGGGATTTACATGTCCATGCTAGAGAATTGTCAGTACTTTCTTTAATAAACATTTGCGTTGTATGGTGTTTCCTGTAAGGAAACTAATGTTGAATGCCGCTTCAGCCGCTGACCACTAGGTGGACACTGGTTTTTGCATGACAGTTGTTACCACACAGTCCCTTGTCTTGGATCAGGAACCGGGAACAAACAGCGACAAGAGAACACCCCAACCCAGTGCCAGGTACAGTATTGTCACGCTCTGATCTTGCTCCGGGGGCATAGTTGAGACAAATTTCAGCTGTTGCATGACGGACGTGAACTAAGATATTTTTTTGTACCGGTCTGAAGCGCAACACTTACAGAGACAAAACGGATTGGTCCTACATTAGCAAGATTTTGGGACAACTTCAGTTGTTGGAATTAGTATGGAAAGGAGGATGGTCTGATCTTGCTTCCATGTTCTTTTAACTTCTTGCCTTAACATTTAGGTTGGACTTTGCAATTGTTGTACTTCCTAAACTTTTGAAGTTGCATGTTGGTGGAACTCTATGTTGTATAAGCCATATTTTTCTTTGTCACTTATCCAGAAGTATAAGACACAGCCTTATTAGAATGAACTTTTTTATCCATAATAACTTTTTGTTCCAGTATGGTGTTGCAGCTTTCATGTTCTAAAACTGGAGGTAGCTGGCATTTATAATATGGAGTTAAATATGTGAGTAATCCATAAGATATTATTGTGGCGGCAGTGGCAATGGTGCTAAGCAGTGCTATGTGACCAATTTAAAAAGTAAATTGCTTCCAAGAGGTTTCAAGCAGCAGCTATTCATCTTTATTTCCTTGTAAGAATGATTTTGGGGCTCTGGGAAGCACACAAATACATTCTTGTGTTGTATTTTCTCCACCCTGAACTACTGCACTGTTGATCCTATGATGTCCTTTAAACATTCGGTACTCCCCATATCTCTGTTTATCAATAAAACTATATGTCACAAAATCACCTTACATCTCCAGTAACTTGATTCAAAAGAATACAAATCCAGGGTTAAAACACACACACACACAGGGTTTTGCACTCCTTGGAAGACTGGAGTGTATAATGTTTATTATACACAAATGTTAATTAGAAAGTTTGGCTTGGCTGTGCATCCACATTAGGGCAAGTTTAGCCTGTAGAAAAGAAGACTGAGGGGAAATATGCTAGCACTTTTCAAATACTTGTCAGATAGTCATACAGAGGGGCGGCAGGGTCTGTTCTCCATCATCCCAGAGTGCAGGACACATAATAATAGGCTCAAGGTACAGCAAGCCAGACTCTCCAGTAGGGCTGAATATCAGGAAAAACGTAGACATGGGAAGCAACAAGTACTATATCTAGGGTAGAAGACATAACAACAGTTAAGTGATTATTACAACAGGGATGTATTTTTTGTATCAACCCTCTCCTTATTCCCCTTCCCCCCTTTTCCAATTTCCCTATCCTTATCCTTTAAAGCTAAAGGTTTCCTCCACACATGCGTGCTACTCATGTCCAACTCTAGGGGTGGTGCTCATCTCCATTTCTAAGCCAAAGAGCCAGTGTTGTGCAAGTCTGTGGCCATGTGGCCGGCATGGCCAAATGCATTTCTGCATACAGAACACTGTTTACCTTCCTGCTTTTTAGGGTGGTACCTATTTATCTACAGTACCTGCATTTACATGCTTTTGAACTGCTTGGTTGGTTGAACTTGCTGCGTGGCACCCGGGATTCGAACCGCCGAGCTGCCGACTTTACAGCGAACAGTTTCAGTACTCTAGTTTACTGAGCCCCTACATCCTTATCCTTATCCTTATCCTTATCCTGTATATATCTATAAAAATAAAACACTACACTATACTATAAAACTTGTTAACTGTTAGAACAGTACAGCAATGGAACCAATTACCATGTGAGGTGGTGAGCACTCCAATGCTGGAAGCATTCAAGATGGTCTGGACAACCATCTGCCATCTTTGTTTGATTTTGGATTCCTCTTCATTCAGCAGAGGGTTGGACTTGATGGACTCAGAAGCCCCTTCCAACTCCACAATGAATCTGTGATCAAGTGCATTTGCTACTTTTACCTGGTTTAAAGAAGGGAGGAAATCAGTAACCGTACGTCATATCATTCATAATTCTATTAGAAAATAACAGTACATTACCAACACATAAGTATTTATTACCTTTAATATACGCTGCCCTTCGGAGCCCATAACAAAAATACAACTTAAACCAGTAATATCATGTTCTCCCACAGATTAAATGCAACAAAAAGCCTTTGCTTGGGGTCCAAAAGACACCAAGCTAGTGTAGCAATACTATTGAGTATAACTCTCACAGCTGCTAAAAGTCTAAAGCAGTAGTCGCCAAACTTTGGCCCTTTAGATGTTTTGGACCACAACTCCCAGAATTCCAAGCCTGCATTGCCAATGACTAAGGACTGTGGGAGTTGTGGTCCAAAACTTCTGCAGGGCCAAAGTTTGGCCACCACTGGTCTAAAGCATAAAGATGATAGTGAAAGTGGACAGACAATTAGAAGAAACGCTCAGGTTCCAGAGTTAGTATTGTTGGCATGCCAACAATTACTACCCACTGTGACTAACTGTCCATAGATGGATGAGCTGCGGCAGGCAATGTCACACTTGCAAGAAGTCATGGTGATTGAGGAAGAGTGAACAACTGTGATGAAACTTTGAGTATCATCTAGAGTACTTTCCACCACAGTGCACACTGTAATTAAAATTGTAAACCGCCCAGAGACTACTTGTAGTGGTATCGGGCGGTATATAAGCAGAACACTTTTTACTTCTGTGCCTTTCATCCCTCCCCTCCAGTGACACATGTACCACTGGTAGAGAACTTAATCTACAGAACATTCATGGACAAGTTAAAAGGCAGCAGTCTTGGAACAGATCCTTCAGTCATCTTGCTCTGTACACCCTTCTGTTCTGGGAAGTGCCTTGTTATTGCACTTCCTGATACTGATTCCTAATAGGATAACTCCTCTGATCCCATGAATGCTATGTTTACAAGGAAACCTTTGGTGAAGAAGTTTGTCAAAAGCTTTTTTAAAATAGTAATCAGTGTGAGGGAGTCCGTCATAGAGGCCTACAAGGCCATCGAGTCCACCCCCCACCCCCACCCCCCACGCTCCATGCAGAAATACAAATCAAAAGGATATCTGCCAGGTGCTTGTCCAAATTTATCTTGAATGCCTCAAGTGTTGGAGCACTCACCATCTCTTTGAGTAATTGGTTCCATTGCTGTACTGCTCTAACAGTTAGGAAGTTTTTCTTGATATTCAGCTGAAAGCTGGGTTCTCTTGAGCCCATGGTTGCATGTCTTAGAGCCTTTTCACACGACCCCTAAGATCCGCTGGCCACTTAAATTCGGACCAGAGATCTTAGGGGTTTGTCGCTGTTCCTGCGTTCCCACCCCCTCCGCACTCCTGGCTGCTGGCTGCCTGAAGGGAGGGAGAAAAAAAGGAAGAAAAGAATGCCGCTCACCTCCGTTCTGCCGTCCCGGCACTGCATTCAGATCTCTTAAAGGGGCAGGGGGCAAAAAAAGAACAAACAGAAGCAAGAAGAGCCCGGCAGTCACTACGTTATATCCGCATCAGGAATTTTCACCTCTGGAGAGCAGGTACCTGAAAAGTTCGCTGGGATGCGCTTAGGTGGGCGTGGTCGCCCTTAATTATCTGTAAACTCTGGAGCTGGTGCGGAAACAATTTTAAGCTCTGGAGCTGGGAGCCATTTGCGGCGGAGTTTAGGGGTCGTGTACAAATACCCTTACACTCTGCGATGATGGAGAACAGATCCGGCCCCTCCTCTGTATGGCAGCCCTTCAAATGTCTGAAAAGTGCTATCATATCATATTTTGTTCCTTGGGTATTTATTGTTTTTTGTTGTCTTATACTCTTTAGTAAAACTTTGTTATACTTTTCTTATATACAAGCTGTTAGATCTCTTTATTTAAGCCGTGCATAGCAATTGGATGTGTGAGTGTGTCTGCTACTTCATAGTAGATAATATTTTGGGTTACTCTTTTCCTTTCTGTTGATTTGCTGACTTCTTTTGTCCACCTTCACTGCACACTGAGTATTCCACTTGGCTATTCTGGTGAATGTTTTTGTCTCTTTTCAACCAAGTTCCAGCATTCTAGAAATATCTTTTAATAGTAATTACTCCAACATAAAGGTTGGATAAATTAATCCAACACCTCCCAGAGTGGCATTGTTGCTAGATGGTGAAGTATATAAGTCGAATAAATAAATAAATAAATAAATAAATAAATAAATAAATAAATAAAT
>JAHTLZ010000225.1:2294762-2339065 GCA_023846285.1 Phrynocephalus versicolor | reverse complement strand
AATAAATAAATAAATAAATAAATAAATAAATAAATAAATAAATAAATAATATCACCCCTCAGTCTTCTTTTTTCTAGACTAAACATCAATAAATGCAGCTCTTCCAGTTCAACTAGAATCAAGAAGCAGTGGTCTCAGGAATTTAACAACTTTTTTTTCTCTCCAGTCTAAAACCTTAGAGCAACATTTTTTTTGGAGGGAGGGCAAATATTTTATTTCCAAGCTGAGTTTATAAATATTATCTCACATTTTATCATGGGCATTTTGATAGGAGTTTTGGTAGCTGTTTTCCTTGCTTTTACACAGTTTGGATAACACTGAACTGAGCAAAGTCATCTGCAATGGGTTGATGCCACCGGAATAGCTATTTGTTTCAAATAAGATGTTTGTAAGAGATAAAGAAGAAGAAAAAGAAAAGCCAATAACAGCATAAAGATATCTGGGGCTCAAGGAGTGCTGGCCTTAACAATATCGTACCCAGTGGGAATCATTAGCGCAGCGACACTTCTAAGTAGGGTACATGGTGCATTCTGAAATTCCTGGGAATGCTCTGTAGGTGGTTTGTGCAAATATATTTCATCTCTCAACCCTTCTGCTTTAAACATGATTGGCTTTAGTGCTATATCACTATCATTAGATGAAACAATGGAACATCACTAAGTCAGGGCTGTGGCTAGTAGATATAAATGGGAGGAAATGCAGGAGCTGGGAGATGATGGGTGGTAGAAAGGGAAGAAGGTGAGGAATCATAGAATCATAGATTCATAGAGTTGGAAGAGACCGCCAGGGCCATCCAGTCCAACCCCTTGCCATGCAGGAACTCCATCACAATATTTCCGACAGATGGCCATCCAGCCTCTGCTTAAAAACCTCCAAAGCAGGAGACTCCACCACCCTCCGTGGCAGCATAGAAAGAAATCAAGGGCATGATGGGGTGAAAGATAGCTGGGATACCACAAGAAATGCATAACATTCTAATACTTTTACAAGATACCGCTAGATCAGTGATGGCGAACCTTTTAGAGACTAAGTGCCCAAACTGTGATTCAAAACCCACTAATTTTTCACAAAGTGACAATACAACAATTTAACCTGAATACAGGTGGCTGTGAAGGGGCGATGTCGGGTGCCCACAGAAAAGGCTCCGAGTGCCACCTTTGGCACCCGTGCCATAGGTTCGCCAACACTGCACTAGATCATCACACTTGGGTGCAAACACCAAGCCCAAGATGTGACTTAGAAAAAGAGCTCCCCTCTATTCAGCATTAGCTAGACCTCATCTTGAGTACTGTGTCCACTTCAGGACACTGCACTTCAAGAAAGATGCTGACAATTGGAACAAGTTCAGAGGAGGGTGACAAGGATGATCAGGGGGTTGGAAACCAAGTCTTAGAACCTATGGAAAAGAAGACTGAGAGAAGATATAATAACAATTTTCAAATACTGTACAGTACTTGAACTCTGTCATACAGAGGAGGGGTAGGATCTGGTCTTGATCTACTCAGAGTGCATGACATGGAACAATGGGCTCAAGTGGCAGGAAGCCAGATTTCCGTTGAATATCAGGGAAAACTTCCGCACAGTTGGCAATGGTTGTGAGTGCTGTTGCACTGGAGGCAATCTGCATTCCTGCCTTGAGTAGAGGGTTGGACTTTATGGCCTTTAGAACATAAGGAGAGCCATGCTGGATCAGGCCAAGGGTCCATCTAATCCAGTTTCCTGTATCTCACAGTGGCCCCGCCAGATGCCTCTGGAATAATAATAATAATAATAACTTTATTTTTATTCCGCCTTTCTCCCCAAAGGGACCCAAGCACACAAGACTAGATATCCTGATACCACTCCCCTGCATCTGGCCTTTGAAGTACCCTGTTTCGTAAGCCTGGAGATTACATATTCCCATCATGGTTTATAGCCTGTGATGGACTTTTCCTGCTGTAATCTGTCCAATCCCCTTTTGAAAGCATCCAGGCCAGATGCCATCACCATATCCTGTGGCAGAGAGTTCCACAGACTAACAACATGATGGGTAAAGAAATGTTTTCTTTTGTCCAATTTGCCACCACATTGACTTCAAAATTCTAACGTTGACATATGAAGCCCTATATGGTTTCGGAACTTGTTATCTGGCAGACCAGCTCCTTCTGAAAAATTCCGCCCACATCACCCGATCGTCTCAGGCAGATTTTTTTGAGGGTCTCAACGCTGAGAGAGGCCCGCAAATCAACAACAAGGAACCGGGCCTTCTCGATAGTGGGCCCTCGATTGTGGAACCAACTTCCACCTGAGATCCATTTGGCCCCCACGCTGTTGATCTTTAAAAAACAATTGAAGACATGTCTATTTAGATCTGCTTTCCCTGACCATTAATTTTTTGTTTTACAATCTGACATCCTAATTGTTCACTCTGCCTGCTGTTTCTGTAAATGTAAATGTATTGATGATTTTATTGCTGTTTCAGTTCCTTTTGCTTTATTTGTATGTTATTTTTACATTGTTGTATTTTGTTATGATGTGACTGTGTAAACCGCCCAGAGTGACCATTTGGCTAGATGGGCGGTATAAAAATCCAACAACAACAACAACAACAACAACAACAACAACAGTCTGTTCTCACTCTCCCAACCCTCAGTTTGAGTGGATGCCCCCTAGTTCTGTTATTTTGTGAGAGGGAGAAGAGTGTCCCTCTATCCACTTGACTCATGCCCTGCATTATTTTGTATGTCTCAATCTTATCCCCCCCCAGGCGCCTTTTTTCCAGACTAAAGAGCCCCAAATGTTTTAGCCTTTCCTCATAAGGGAGGTGCCCCAGGCCAGTAATCATTTTAGTTGCTCTCTTCTGCACCTTTTCCAGTTCTACTATGTCTTTTTTTGAGATGTGGTGACCAGAATTGTACACAATACTCCAGGTGCAGCTTTACTATCATTTTGTACAATGTCATTATAATGTTGGCTGTTTTATTTTCAATCCCCTTTTTGATGATTCCTAGCATGGAATTGGCCTTATTCACCCACTGGGTTGACATTTTCATTGAGCTGTCCACCACCACCCAAAGTTCTCTTTCCTGATCCTTTGTCGGCTCCTTCCAACTTTATGATTTTAGCATTCTATCTAGCATGACCTAGTGTAGACAAAAAGTGACATAATAAAGCTATAATAATGTATTTCAGGTGTAGCTCTTAGGAAACCACATGGCTTTTTCTACAGAGAATTCTGAAGAGTATTTTAGGTGGTAGACTCCATTTGCACAGAATGAGCAAGAGATACTCTGACTGTTCCTTGTAAATGATGAAAAAAACAGAACTCTGTTATGACACTAGTAGCAACTGCAAATGCTTTTAAGGTGTCTAGGTAGGATGATATGAAGCCATGACCATCATTTGTGAGAGTCTCCCCAGATCTATCCACGGCCTTGTATAGACTGCCTCTGAATGATATCTCTCCTTATATTATTTTCAGTGTAGAAGGATAATTTCAGAGCAGGGCAGGAGCTAAGTGCTCAGCCTTTTGGGGGACACGTGTGCAAACTCCAAGTGAAGCAGGTTGATATTTAAGTAGAATTCACTCTGGAGATGAATTTGAGACTTGCAGAGTTGTGTTGCCACGGCAACAACCTCTTATGATTAGTAGGATCAAATGCTGAGAGTGTATCATGAAAATGAGTATCTAATCAAGAAACACGCTATACCACTTCCCCCAACTGTTATCTCTGGCACTCATTTCTGAAGTAGAGCTCAGGTTTCTGTGAATTCACAGATATTTCAAAGAAGATCTCAGGACGGGTCTCTTTAATCAGAAGAGAAAGTGAATTCTTATCTCGAAAAAAGGTGCTTCATTTCCAAATGAGCCTGCAAGATTATCACAGGCACTATGAACTGACCTGGGTGGTAAGGTCATCAGGAGACACCTTTGTCTCCATCCCATCACCCTCACAGGTACGTCTTGCGGGAACACATGAAAGGGCCTTCTCGGTGGATGAGCCCAGACACTGGAACTCCCTCCCACTGGAGGCCAGGACTGCCTCATCTCTACTCTTTCCAGAAACAGGCAAAGACCTTTCTCTTCAGGCAAGCTTTCCCTGAATAATGAACTACTGTGTCTTTTCTATGAATCTATATGATCCCATAGACTTTGTATTTACAGTATAACCACTTATAACCTTGTGTCTGTGATTGCACTGACACTGTGTTTTCAGTGTTAGTTCCATCACTCTTTTACATGTATATTATCCCCTCATTACTGTAAGCTGCCTTGGGTCCTTTTCCAAGGAGAAAGGTGGAGTAAAAAGACTCTAAAATAAATAAATAAAAAACGACAGCTATGAATTATTTTAAGCAGTTAAAATATGCTGGTATGGAAACAGGAAGTGTAAAGGCTCACATTTCAACTTTGTCACAACATGTGACATGGACCACATGGGTCTCTCCACATAGGTTAGGTGTAGTTGTCAGGCCAGGGCTTAGATTTTGACTGGAGTCCAGGTATGACATGAGACAATACATAGACACATGCTTCAATGGCAAGGGCTTGAAAAACAACTTCCCAAGCATGTCTCTGCTGCTTTGTTGCATGGCCTTTAAAACACTATAAGCACTGGAGAAGTTATTTGCATCTTTACAATCCATCTGCCAGTTCTCAGCTTGCTTTTGGAAGATTGGCATCAAAATGGACACAACATTAGTTTTAAGTTAGACATGGTATGCAAATTTTGCAAACTTCAAGAATTCCTTGTTTCATTCTTCTGCTGGAGAAAAGACATAAAGTGTTCTGCTTATATACCACCCCATACCACTTCAAGTAGTCTCTGGGTGGTTTACAGTTTTAAATATAGTATGCAGGCTACACATTGCCCCGCCTCCAGCAAGCTGGGTACTCATTTTACTGACCTCGGAAGGATGGAAGGCTGAATCAACCATGAGCCTGCTACTTGGGACTGAACCCCAGGTCGTGAGCACAGTTTTAGCTGCAGTACAGGCATTTAACCACTGCGCCACGAGGCTCTTGTCTCACAAGGCTCTTCTTGCCTCTACCCTTTTGGGGCTTTCCTAGGCACAAAGTACAAAGAAGTGGTTTCCCATTCCTGCTTTCTGGAAGTGTCCCAGGACTATGCAGCTGGCCCAAGGCCACACTAGCTGGCACTCCTCACAGGACGCACAAGTAGGCGAATTGAACTTTGCAACCAGCTACCTAAAACACCGAGCTACCCGGCCAGTCTGACATTTTAAGAGCAGGAGAATTGTGCTCGCACATCCTCATCGATTTGAGGCTCAGAAGCGAAACGAAAGTGGCTTTTAATACAGTGTAGTCTTCTGACCTCTCCTCTTACTGTATGAAGCAAAGAGATTGAAGATGAGTGTATAAATAGGCAGCCAGCACAACAGAGCCGAGCATTTAAAATAAATGCTTAGCAACTAAAGCTCTCGTCCAAATTGAGGAACGGAGATGTTTTCTGCATCTGGGCGGCTGACGCACCAGAACACCCTCCAGTTCTTACTGTTTTTCCTTTCCTTTTGCCAGCCTTGGAGCGGTGCACACAGGTGCTAAATAAAATAAAAAAAACAACCAGCAGTCTAGCAGCAGCAAAGGTTTGTATCAGATTAATATTAATTATTTGTAAAGGGCAAATGCGAGGATAAGCGCTTCGCGGCTGGCAAATGTTATGGTAAAGCAGTGCAGGGACCAAGGTCAAGAAGGAAGTGCGTGGAACATGGATCAGGCCAAGGAGTTAATCACAGTGAGACAGCTGTGTTTTGTTTCGCTTTTGTTACCTAATTAATAGAAATGTTAGGCCAATTTCAAGGGGAGGAAGGAGCTTCACCCTCTCCTTTCCCACCAGAGTCTAAATGGAAAACTTCCCTCAAATATACATATGATATTATTATACATGGAGTTAAAATCACAACATAGAACCGCAATACAAGGTACTTCAAGGGCCAGATGCAGGGGAGTGGTATTAAGAGACAGATATCTAGTCTTGTGTGCTCCCAGACGCATCTGGTTGGGCCACTGTGAGAAAAAGGAAGCTGGACTAGATGGGCCTTTGGCCTGATCCAGCGTGGCTCTTCTTATGTTCTTATGGGAGAGAATGAGAGAGAGAGATTGTGGCAGGTAACTGCAGAGAGCTTAGTATCCTCATGACCCCTCACAGAGCATTTTAACAGGTGAGGCATTTATTTGTGTAACCCCTTAATCATCTTGGAGGCAAACTTCAGAAGCTGCACTGAGGAAGACATTGCTTGGGGTAGCAGAGGACGTGTTTTTTTTTAGCCCTATGAGAAGGCCAAAGTTACGCATCAGAACAATCAAGTACTGAAGTGCACCAGTTTTTTAAATTTAGGGACTGGGAATCTTGCAGAAATTTCAAGTTTTGAAGAAATACATACACAACTTTTGGTGGGGGGGGGAGTCCTAAAATGGGGTAGAGGGGCATTAATATGGCCCAATGTTTCCCACACTGTACTCCACGGCTTCAAGGGACACCAGGAAAGCAACCCAGGAGCACAACAGATTCCTCTCCTCCCTTTTCCCTTTCTTACCCAAAATAGCATACAGCACCATGTGTTTTATCTTTATTTTTCATTTTTTTCCCAGGCAGTGGATAACTGAAACCACAAGTGCTGATCCTGTGGATATGACACTCCTAATGTACCTGGGAGCCACGGACAATGGCCAGTAAGTCAAAGTAGCCTCCAGTCTAAACAATTTGGGAACTATTGATATAGCCTATGATCACTGAAAAACTCCTGTGGGTACAGAATGCTGGCTGGCTGGCTGTTTGGAGCAGAGAATTAAGAGGAGTAGAGAAGGATGGTACCATCTTGTTCCATGTATAAGACTATGTTTTTGTCTAAAACCACCAGGTTAAGAAATGAAGGTCAAAAGACGCTTGCTTCTTGGGAGGAAAGTGATGACAAACCTAGACAGCATCTTAAGAAGCAGAGACATCACCTTGCCAACAAAAGTTCAGATAGTCAAAGTCGTGGTTTTTACAGTAGCGATGCATGGAAATGAGAGCTGGACCATAAAGAAGGCTGATTGTTGTAGAATTGACACCTTTGAACTGTGGTGTTGGAGGAGAGTCCTGAGAGTCCCCTGGACTGCAAGGAGATCAAACCTATCTATCATGGAAGAAATCAACCCTGAATGTTCACTGCAAGGACAGATTTTGATGTTGAAGCTAGGCATGGGCCGCCAATGTGTTGTCGTTCTTTTTCCCTAGTGCTGGCCAATGAGACAGGGAGGTGGGATGATGCATGTATCTGCACTGCTCCTGATTGGCTAGAGAAGGAGGCATCAGAGGCTTCTTCCTGATTGGAGGTGCGTCCCGTGCAAGGTAAGGCAAGGTAAGGCAATGGGTGATTTTGTTTCCAAGTTCCAAACAGCACCTGTCTGGCCATGCTTCATTTCGGAACCGGACCCATTCCGAAATGAAAGGCCAATGCCTAGTTGAAGTTCCAATACATTGGCCACCTCATGAGGAAAAAGGACTCCTTGGAAAAGTCCCTGATGTTGGGAAAGATTGAAGCCAAAAGGAAAAGGGGACGGCAGAAAATGAGATGGTTGGACGGTGTCATCGATGCAACCAGCATGGACTTGACCAGTCTCCATGAGACAGTTGAAGACAGGGGGGCCTGGCGTGATCTGGTCCACTGGATCACAAAGAGTCGGACACAACTTAACAACTGAACAACAACAAAAGTGGTCACCAAGTCCAGGAGCTGTATTAGCTGGTGGGATTCTGAGAGGTGTTACCTCACAGTTGTAACATCTTGGCAGGCCCCAAACCAGAGTGTGCACACACCCTGCACTCTGTCTCTCTCATCACACAAATTAAATACTGCTACTTGTACAATTTGAAATGCCTCACGAACTTGGCAGCACAAAAGGTACAAAAGCGAGGCTTTAGGGAACGAAAAGGGTAGGAACGGTGAGTGTTTCTAAGGCCTCCTACAGAGGCAGAGACTGTATGATCCTAGACTAAATATCAATTTTTGTCGGCTTGTTAAATGTCACCTTCATCAGTTCCTGTATTAAGCCAGCTGAGAAGAGGTTTACCATTATTTTTTAATGCATCCAATTACCTGGGGTCCGATCCTGGCAAATTCTACCCTTGCCTGCAGCCCTTCCCTTTCACTTTGTCATAGAATCATAGAATCAGAATAATAGAGTTGGAAGAGACCTCAAGGGCCATCTAGTCCAACCCCCTGCCATGCAGGAACCCCCATCACAGTACCCCTGACAGATGGCCATCCAGCCTCTGCTTAAAAACCTCCAAAGAAGGAGACTCCAGTGTCATGAAGTTCTTCCTAATGTTCAAATGGAATCTCTTTTCTTGTAGTTTGAAACCATTGTCCCAAGTCCTTGTCTCTGAAGCCATGGAAAACAAACCTGTTCCCTCTTCAATATGACATCCTTTCAAATATTTAAACATAGCTATCATATGTTCTTTCCAGTAGCCTCCAGTGCTGCTTTCCACAGAGGTAGACTGCCAGGAGTTGCCCAAGTAGTTTATTTTCATCTACTATCCACCTGTTCAGGGGTGCTTTTATTCCAGCTGCCTTTCAAGAAGCAAATACCATTTGCTCTGTGCTTGAAAATAATGACTATTTTAGCATCAAGATGGTTCTAGCTAATATTTTAAAAGTTCACTCGAAAGCACATTTCTCTCTGTTTGGGGAAGATATGCATTTAAAGCAAATTACTTTCGGCCTGTGTTCATTTAACAGCGAGCGTGCCAGCAGATGCCAAACTCCCGGCATGCAAACAGATATTTGATTTTCTTTGCTTCCTGTAAGGCTGGCAGCAATTTCTCTTTCCTGACCTGTGCTTGATGACTTGTTTTTCCTCTCCTTTTTACATAACTTGAAAACTTGCTTCCATATATCTTTTAAAACGCCTTCATTTGGCAATGGATTTCAGAAACTGTTTTCCTCCTCCTGTTGGTCCCAATAGAAAAATAAAAGAGAAATGACTGAAAGCAAGACTATCATGATTTTTATGAGATTAATCCTGATAAAAAAGAACACCCAGATAAACTCTCAAAGGTCATGTACAGTTACAGTATTGCATTTTTCTGTCTGTAAGATGCCCCCATGTATAAGACAACCCCCACTTTTCCAACTGAAAATAGTAGTTTCACTACCTTGCGGTTCTCTCCTCCGCTTACTTCCGTTGTATAAGGCAACCCTCAATTTTTAGTGTAACATTTTAGACATAGTCTTATACACAGAAAAATACTGCATATAGCATTAATATTTTCGTGGTGGCTCAGTGGACTAAAAGGCTTCCAAAAACGGCAGCTCGGCGGTTCGAATCCCGGGTGCCACGCAGCGGAGTGAGCTCCCGCTGATAACCCCAGTTCCTGCCAACCTAGCAGTTTGAAAGCATGTCAATGCAAGTAGAGAAATAGGTACCACCGTAAAAAGCAGGAAGGTAAAACAGTGTTTCCTTGTAGCCATGCCGGCCACGTGGCCATGGACTTGCACAACACTGGCTCTTCGGCTGGAATACGGATATGAGCACCGGCCCTAGAGTCGGACATGAGTAGCATGCATGTGCGGGGGGAACCTTTACCTTTACCTTTTTTTACTTCATTTATATACAAACTATTTTGTAATCGAAAACATTTTATTCTGTTACCTGGGTCCCCAAGACTGCAGTGTGCTGGACATCTCCTAAAGGAAAAAGAAAACAAATAAGATTCTAGAAGACCTGGTGAGCAATGTTGCATGATCTTAATGTGGTGAATGTTGTGTGGGAAATTGCAGAAATGCAAGCTGCAGACAAGACCCACTGGAAAGCACTTGTTGCCCAATGCATCCAGCAGTGCGGGAGGAACTATATCTATAAGTAAGAAGTTACTGCCCCAAGCTCTGACCAAGAATTGCCAACTGGTGAGGAATAATACACCATGGATGTGATCCTATGGACCCAGTATTGTTAGTAACATTTGCAAGGCAAAAATAAAAACAAGTAAATATCTGCAGCACGACCAAATCCCAGGAAAAGTCCATCACAGGTTACACACCGTGATGGAGATGTGTAATCTCCAGGCCTTAAAAACCGGGGTACTTCAAGGACCAGTTGCAGGGGAGTGGTATCAAGTGACAGATATGTGCAGTCTTGTGCACTCCAGGACACATTTGGTGGTGCCACTGTGAGATATGGGAAGCTGGACTAGATGGACCTTTGGCCTGATCCAGCATGGCTCTTATTATGTTCTTATGGATGTAACCTCTGCTGTGAGCTTTTGTTATATCACTACACAACAAGGCTGTACTGTAGTCTTACTGCTAGGTAGACAAGAGGTCACACTTCTGATGTCATGACAAGGTAGGCACATTGTTAGTTACTGAATTGGATATTGTATGTTTACACTTGGGGGATATTTTACTCTTTCTCCTACAAATGTCTCAGAATGAGTTACTGAGACTTTAAGTGTCAGTTAACGAGAAAGGGGTAGACTCTTGGGAACTTGTAGCTATTCTTTGTGGCTCTCTGGACTTCTGCTGTGTAGCTAACAGAGGGTTCGGCCAGAAATTCAAAGCTTTGCAGCAAACTCTTTCGTGAAAACAAGGAGGGAGGTGCAAGTGTTTAAACTGGGGCTAGATGATGTTCTTCCGCTATTTTGCAATGTGGGTTGCTACAAATGAAATTCCATTCCTTTGTGGTTTACAAAATAGACAGCCTTTGCCACTGATGCGTCAGGAACTGCTCATTGGGGAGGTCGAGGAGGAGTGCAAAAGAGAGTCTTCCCCAATGATACATGTATAATAAAATTGCAAATGCTATTTTAGGAAAATGAATGGGATAAAGACCCCAGAAGGACCCTCCCGGCAGTAGCAAAGCCTGCACAATACCTCCCTTTTGAAACTGACATTTTTGACATAAAGGCTGGAAAGGGGGGGGGTGGCAGTGAGCAAGGGCATCTTACATAACAGTCCTGATGCTGTGGAGAGCTGAAGAAGATTGAAAAGACTTGGACATCTATATACTGTATATTTTTAAAAAAGAAACACGAAACACTGTACCAAAAAAAGGATGGCTTTTGTGGCTGCTTGTGTAACATTTCCTAAAGTAACTGGTGTATAGAAGATGTGCAAGATGTTGAAGAACAGCCTGTTGCCACAGCACTCTGAAATGTTACCCCATCTGTACGGAGTGTGGATGGACCTGAAGCTACTATGCATAGAATCCCGCTGCTTTTACTGGCAGCAAAATTCCGGAAGTAGTACCTGTAAAGTTTGTTGTGTTTTTCCCAAGCCAATTTTCCATGCTGTGATAGTGAAGCAGGATGGAGCTTCCACCTCTTCCCGCGCGACCCCCAATAAGAAGCTCATCTTGAACAGCAACATGGTAGGCAGATAAAATTTAGCATCCTGAAAATGTTGGTACCGGCAAGCTGGTAAGAATTTTATTGGGTTTAAAATTCACAAGTAGGAGGAAAGATTTTGAAATTTGAGGGGTAGAAACGGCATCCTTTGATTTATATTCCTGCACTAAGCAGGAAGGAGATGGGGCTTGGACTTGATGGCCTTCTAGGCTTCTTCCAGCTTCATTATTCTATTATGCTAAGACACAGGTTTCTCAAAAGCAAGTCATGCCAGACTAATTTGATCTCTTTCTTTGATAGAGTTACAGGCCTGCTGGATGAGGGGCTGCTGTGAATGTTGTTTATCTTGAGTTCAGTAAGGCCTTTGATAAGGTTTCCCATGACATACTTGGGAAGAAGTTAGCAGAATGTGGGATAGATAACGCTACTATTAGGTGGATTGGTAATTGGTTGACTGATTGTATGCAAATAGTAATCGTAAATGGCTTCTCAGCATGGAGAGGGGTGACTAGTGGGGTGCCCCAGGGTTTTGTTCTGGATCCAGTGCTATTCAACATCTTTATTAATGACTTGGATGAGGAAATTGAAAGTAGACTGATTATATTTGCAGATGATTCCAAATTGGGAGGGGTGGCTAATTCCCTAGAGGAGAGGATAAAAATCCAAAATGACCTTGACATATTAGAATGCTGGGCCAAAGCAAATAGAATGAGTTTCAACAGAAATGTAGGGTCCTGCATCTAGGCAGAAAAAAATGAATTGAATGGATATAGGATGGGAGACACATAGCTAGAGAATAGTACAGTACCTGTGAAAGGGATCTGGGAGTCTTGGTGGACCTCAAATTGAACATGAATCAGCAGTGTGACAGCAGCCAAGAAAGCCAATGATTCTTAGTTGCACCAACAGAAGCATAGTTTCTAGAGCAAGGGAAAACATAAGAACAGCCTTGCTGGAACCGGCCACAGTCCATCCAGTCCAGCATTCTGTCTCACACAGTGGCTCACAATTTGCTTCAGGGTGTTCCCATGCAGATATCTTCAACTGCTGAAGATTCCCTGCAAATGGCATTGTTAGTAGAGATGGGCACGAAACGCCCATTTTTTCGTTACCGTTATTCGTTCCATTATGTAACGGTATGAATAACGACTGTTGAGATGGGGCAGGCTCAAACCGAACAGAACCAAGAAAATTTTCTTCGGTTCTGTTCATTTCCGTTACTGGTGTCGCGCTGTTCGCGTGATGAAAAATGGAGCAGCGGAGGGCGGCAAGAGGGGGCTGGGATCCCGCCTCCGCGCACAGAGGTGGGATCCCAGCCCCCTGTCCAGCCATCTCCGATTGGTGAATGACAGTCCACCGGGCTGTCATTCAACAAGTGGAGGGCAGCGAGAGGGGCCTGGGCCTGGTGGAGCCTCTTTGCCCCCTCCCTGCTGGAGCCGACGTGACACTTTGCTGGTCTCGCGAGAAGAGGCGGGATCTGAGCCCTTATGGGCTGGGCTCCGGGATCTCGGCCACGTGGCAAAGCGGTGACGGTGCAGCTGGCTCAGAAGTCGGAGCGGAGGGCGTCGTCGGAGCACGGGAGGAGTGCGGCAGCACCCCCCTCAGGTTTCCCGGGTCTAGGCCAGGGGGTGTGGGGTGGTGGTCTGCCGGGGCGGAGTGGCTTCCGGGGAGAAGGGCCCCATTTTGGCATTTCGTGCCTATCTCTAATTGTGAGATATCCTGCCAGGAATCTTAAGCAATTGAAGACATCAATTTTGAATTGTTTGGCTAGCACCTTGGCAGACTGGTGAAAAAATCCGTGGCTCTGAATTGGATCATCAAAAAGTGGACACAGATGCTTTAATGCCTGGTCTGCCACTGCATTCCCAGTTGCCAGTGCACCTGGGAGTTCAGAGTGACTTCGCATATGGGCTACAAAGAAAGAGTGCTTTCTTGTAGTCAATAATTGCTGTAAGGCAAGAAAAAGGCTAAGTAAATTGTTGTCAATTTGGGTGGTGATGCAGGCAGCTGGGAGCTGTGCAATCAGATTATATGTATACATAGTATCCACCACCAAATTGATGGGCTCAGCTTCAAAGAGAGTAAAAGCTAAATTTACAGCAGCAACTAGTTTGAGGAAGGGTGAATTTAGTCTGCCAAGCTCCAGAGGGGTCCTGATAAGCAATGACTCCTCAGCTTGGACTTCCATCTGTAAACAAAGTGATGGCTTCCTTAATTGGATAACGGCTTTGCAGGGACCTCAGCTTATGAGGAAAAGTAAATAGTAAAGTGAGGCGAGGATCCTTTGGGGCACTGTAAAACACCTCCCCCACATAGTCCTGAAGGGCAATTTGAAAGTCAAGAGAGGTAGACAATAAGAAATCATGCTGCCCTTTGTCAAGTGGTATATGCATGGCAACTAAATCCCATCCTGTGAGGTGGGTAGCTCGCTTGCGTGCTGTCATGATGAGATCTGTAATAGCTGCTAGGAATGGATAGACATTCCTTGGTGGGGTGGAATGCATGTGGAGCCATTCTATGATAGCTATTCTATCTTTTTCCATTGGGGTAAACAGAACTCCAGTAGGTGTGTGAGGAGTGGGAAGAATGGCTAGCCGGAGAGGGCTGAAGGTATGTGGCCTATCAACAAACTGGCCTCTAAAAATGTGGTTTACTTGGGTTAAAAATTTCCTGGCTGCAGCACTTATCAAAATCTCATCTCCTGGATGTTGTGCACCTCTTAGTAACTCAAAGAGAGGCTTAAGGAGATCCGTGGATAATTTGAAGTGGGGCCGAGCCCAATTCAAAGTTCCCAGAATCTTTTGCAATTCAGCTAAATTGGTCTTTGCTGGCAGGGTGAGTTCTGGGATCTCAGGTGCTGCATGTGACCGCAGAAGCTTTAGACCCAAGTAGCTATGTGGCCAGCTTGCAACTGTTCCTGGACTAACGTCTGAAGCGCAGACAACTTTTCCTGTGGAAGTGGCCATTGGGGCACCCAAACTGGTTCCCCCGGAAGCCATGTTAGAGGCTGGGCAGTTTTGGCCATGCTTATAAATCTAGGGACACTTGGAGATCTAGTTGCTTCAAGAGGTCTCTTCCCCACACGTTAAAAGGCAATGGCATGACATATGGACGAATTCGCACTGGGGACAGGTTTGGGCGAAACACCCGCAGCCAGCGCTTGCTCTGCCTGGCTGTTTTTGTCCCTCCAATTCCCCACAGCTGTTTTACCTGTTCCGTGGGCCAAACCGCAGGCCACTCGATCTCCCTGATAACTGTTACGTCCGCTCCTGTGTCCAGCAAACCTGAAAAAGGCAAGCTTTCCAAATTTATAGTGAGCATTGGGCGCTCCTGCCCAATGCATTGGGTGTAAGCTACAAGGGTTTGCTCCCCCTGAACCCCTGGTGAGACCATGGCACTGTTGGTCTGAGGAATCAAGATCAACTGTGCTGTGGATTCTCCTTCCTCCAGCACTTGAGGCAAAGTAGACCAGAGCTGCATTTTTACAGTTCCTTGGTGACCTGGGTCAATGATCCCAGGGATGACAAATATGCTGCACTTTCCCATGTGTGCGCGGGGAAGGATAAGCCCAAGATGGCCTTGAGGCAGTCCCCCCAAAAATGTCCTGGCTTCTTGCACCGAAAGCAATTGCCTTGAGTCTTCGAACCCTGGGTAAGGGCAGCCGCAAGCAGGCCCATTTTGTGGGACTGAGTCCGAATGTCTTGGCATGTCTTAATCATGTCAGCCAGGGATGGATTGGTGGCTGCCAGTGGCTGTAACGCCTTTCGACAGTCAGCATTGGCATTGTCCTTTGCCAGCTTCAAAAGCAACTCTCCCGCTGCTTCAGGATTATCTATTTGCCTTCTAATCGCTTCTGTGAGCCTGTTAATAAAATCTAAGTGAGGCTCAGTGGGACCCTGATGAATGTTGGTAAAGCTGAGAGTGGGGGTGCCTGTGGCTGGAATTTTGGCAAAAGCACGCTGCAAGCAGTGGCTTACTACCTGCAGCGTGGCATCTGGGAGCTGGGCTTGGGCCATGATAGCTGAGAACGCTCCATCTCCTGTCAATTGGTCGACAGTGTACTGCCCTCACCCTGCTGCAGCACGGGCAAGAGCAAGCTGCTTAAGTTCACTCTCCCACACTACATATTGCGCTGCCGTCAAGATCATTCGCATGATCTGTTTCCAATCCGTGGGAAGAAGGGTGTACCCATTGCCCAAGGCCTCCAGCAGGCCCCTGACATACGTGCTCTGTAAACCTGTGTCAGTTAGAGCTAGAGATGAGCACGACTAGGGAAAATGACGTTTTCGAGTTGTCGTGTGTTGGAGGCAGCCCGTTTCAGCTCATTTCCGTTTTTCGCGAAAATTCGCAAAAATTAGTCGGTTCGTTTTTTCGTTTTTTCGTTATCGTTAGTACTGTTTTTTTGGGGGGGGTAGCGGGCTCCTGGAGGCACCTCTGTGGGGTGGGTGCCTCCTCTGGCCCGCTAGGAAGGGAAAGCGGGCTCCTGGAGGCACCCGTGGGTGCCTCCTATCCTCACCCACTAGGAAGGGGCAGCAGCAGGCTCCAAGAGACCCCTCAACATGGGGGTCTCCTCTCCTCACCTGCTGCTGCAAAAGGGCATGCATAGCCATATGGATATGCATACCAGTTGCAGACTAGTGAGACCAGTGCACTGGTGCATGACCGTCCGTCCAGGAGAACCCTGAGTCAAGACTGGGTCGCACCCGCTATGTCTCACAAAGAAGGGAATCATACTTGCGTGTAGTGCAATGCAAGTAGATCCGGCTTAGGGTTAAGGTGGGTTAGTGCAAGGGCTAGGGTTAGGCTAGTGACGGGTAACGTTATGGTGGGCTAGTGGGTTGCACCTCTGGGTGCCTCTCTGACCCACTAAGAAGACAGTCTGTGACGTATGGGTAAGGGAGTCAAGGATTAGGGTTAGAGTTAGGGGGCTAGGGCAGGTTTTAGGGGGCTTTTTGGCACATCCCAGAAGTCTCTGTGGCCAAGTGGCCATGCGATTGGTGGGATGGCTCCAAAAATTTGCATGGTCCACTCCCACATGGCCACTCGCCAGCCCATCATTGCGCAGGTGTAAATAAAATAAAATAAAATAAAATCAATGGAGGACAGAGGAGGAGAGGAGAGACATTTTGTTGCAAGAAAAAACCCACTGCTACTGTAAAAAATCTGGCAGTTTATAAATGTTCGCGTGTTTCTGTTGTGCTTGTGTGTTTTTGGACCACGATTTCAAAAACAATATTGCGTTCGCCGCCCCATTTTGGATCCCCCGCCCGCACCGCATGGCATGGCAACTCGAGTCTGGCTGCCCAGGATGGGGGGGAGGCGGGACCCCCCCTCCAGAAACCACCCCTCCGGTAGGTGCCCTGCGCCCTTAGTCAGGCAGGCATTTTTCCACCTGCTTTTTGGCCCGGGAATGGGTGGGGGGAGAGTTTAAAACTTTTTCCTGTGCCGTCTGTGCTGCTTGCTTGCGCTTTAATTGCGGCGGCCGGCGGCGAGACTGGGCTTGTTGCTGGCTGCGAGCCTGTGGCGAGTCCCACCAGAGCAGCCCAGGACGGGGGATGGGGGGGGAGGCCGGGGACCTCCAGAAACCACCCCTCTGGTAGGTGCCCTGAGGCACAGCAGGCATTTTTCCACCTGCTTTTTGGCTGGGAACCGTTTTTTTTTAAAACTTTTAAAAACTTTTTTTCTGTGTCGCGTGGCATCGCGCGATCGCGCGATGCAAGTAACAAGCACGACAAATCAGACCAAAATTGTTCATTCGTCGGTTCGAGCTCAAAGTCTGGCGGAGTAATTCCCGTTACCGTTTCCGTAGAGTAACGGAAACGAGTAACGGAAACGGAAATGGGAATACCGCTAAGTCGTGCCCATCTCTAGTTACAGCCTTTCAAAGGTCTCTTATGACCGAGTAAGGAAGGGAATTGTATGTGACCACATTTTGCCCCTGGGCATTCTGCACCCTAGTGATTGGGCAGACGGCAATTAAGGAAGCTAACTCTTCCCCAGACAGCTCCCCACTCTGCTTTGCCTCTTCCACCATCCGCTGAACTGCCCCAAGTGGTGCCCCTTCATTACGGGATTCCAGCGGTGGCGGTGGGCAGATTTGGTGATAGGGTGGTACTGGCCCCGAGGGCTGGGGCGCAGCTGTTGTGGGGGCAAGGGGCAGAGGGGCAGTCTCCTGCACTGCCTCGGAGGGTCCAAAACTATCCACTGCCTCGTGGCAGAGAGACCATGTGTGCAACACCTCTACTGGGGCACGAGGTGCCTCATGCAATACTTTCCCAATGCGCACCCAGTGTGAGGGCTGTAAGGAACCCTCCTCAGGGTACCAGGGGCATTTCTCCCACACCCCTTGCAATAACTCCACTACCTGCTTCCTAGGGACTGAATAACCCACCTTCCTCAATAAAAAATCTAACTCATGGCAATGTCTCCCCTGTGGGCCAGACAGATTGTCTCCCATTCTTACCCTTAGGGTTCCTGTAGCAGGATGAATCGACTAGTCTTCGGCCTTTATCCAGGTGGGGTGAATGGGGGTTTGAAGGCTGTTTCAGGTCTCAGTTGTCGTCTATTGAGGTCCCCGTACGGGCCACCATATGTAGCGATGAAACAGACACACACACGACAGTTCTTGTAGAGTGCCCTCCTTACCCACTGGGCAGTAAGCCTTTTTATTGATTATACATTCAATCAACAGAAGAAGGTGGATAATCATTGACAGCAAGAGGCTTCTTGTGGACCCTTTGTTCATTGTTCAGGGGCTTATCAAGAGTGCCAGAAAATGTGTGACATACAGGCTTTCCTGTTGATTAGTTTGGGAGACAGGAACCTGATGGTGTTTACCCGGCTTAAGCAAGGAAATCTTACCATTCTGATCGGGGCATCCCCGCACGAATAGATATGGCAAGGCTTCGCCTGCCTGCTCAGGTCTCTGAGTCATGACCTTTTCCCAAAGGGAGTTGTAATCCCTTCACACACACACCCACTTTTTTTGAGACGGTTAGGAAGGGGCGTTTTTACAAAGCAGAGAAGGTGGGAACTCCGAAAGCCGCAAATGAGAGGGAAAAGGAGGGAGGGAGAAGTGTGTGTGTGTGTGACAGCAGTTGTTTGGGCAACCTGGCTGGAACTGCCAAGGCTGCTCACCGTCCCGTTCTTCCCTTCTTCCTTCCTCCTTTTCGCTCCATCTCTTTGCACACACACCCTTTCAAGAGCCCGCGGCGCCGCTCCAGCCCCAAGAAGCCTTGCCATGTCCCTGTAAAAGAGAGAGAGAGAGAGAGAGAGAGAGAGACCCTCATGTGAGTACACACATGCCTCACCCCCTCCCAGGCCTGCTCTGCTGTCGTGAGAACTTCAGAAACTCTATTTAGGTCATGTGATTGTGTCAGACAGAAAAAAAAACTGCATCTTTGGACTGGTGGGATAGACCTCCAAGGTGAACTATAAATTGGAAGCCTTAGAACAACTTTCCTCAGACTGACAAAGCTACCTGGATGAGTAGCAAAACGTTTCAATCTTACAAGTAGAGAAGTCCAGTAGCCATGATGCAGCTTCCAGAAACAGAAAAGGAATAATAAGCAGTAAACAATAACAAATAAAATACAAATCTAAGCATTAAACACACAACCAGAAAAATGAAAATGACTTTAATCAATTCCAGTAAGAATCAAGTCATACATAAGAAGAAATGGGGGAAAGAGATTTCTAGGTGTTAAAGGTATGGAGATTAAGATTCTGAGGCCGGAGGAAGGTCTACTCACTGAGTTGGAATTAATTAATTAATTAATTAATTAGACTTTTTACCATCCATCTGGGAGCCATGGCCACTCTGAGCGGTTGGAGGGGGCTCAAAGGAGTCCGTACAAGATTCTTGCTGGGCTGGAAGTATGAGAGAGCCACACTGCTGTTCCTACCCCGTGTCAGGTGAGTGGACAGAAGTGGTGAGAATTTGCTGCTGCTTAGTGCTTCTACCCCTTTGCTTGGAATATGAAGGGTTAAGAAATGCTGGTTAGAATGATGGGAGATGTCTGTGAAGGACTGACAAAAGCTGCTTGGATGAGTAGTGAAACCTTAGGATCTCATAAGAAAAGAAGTCCAGTTGCCATGACTCAACTTCCGGATTTTCCAACAAGACAGTGGAAATTAGGGCATACCTCTTTTCTGGTGCCTTCACTTGAAAGGCTTGTATAATCCATCATACAAGGGACAAAGCACAGGTGGCAACCTGCTCTGCAGTCCATTGGGAAGTACCGTATATACTCGAGTATAAATTGACCCGAGTATAAGTCGGGGCCCCTAATTTAAACCCCAAAACTGGGAAAATTTATTGACTCAAGTATAAGCCTAGGGTGGGAAATGCAGCAGGGCCTGGCAACTCCTCCTTTGTGAGCTGTGTGTGTGTATGATGTTTAAAATGACTTTTAGCCACCGAGGCAAGTGCTTGAGTTGGTGGCTAAAAGTCATTTTAAACATGGGGGGGGGTTCAGGAGAAGTGGCGCACAATGTTTAAAATGACTTTTAGCCATGGACCCAAACTTGCCTCAGTCAGTGGATAAAAGTATTGACCCGAATATAAGCCGAGGACCCCCTTTTTTCAGCCCAAAATTAGGGCTGAAAAACTAGGCTTATATTCGAGTATATACAGGGCCGGCGCTAGGTTTTTTTGCGCCCTAGGCAAGGGGCGGGGGTTGGGGGGCAGTCGGCGGGCAGCGAGCAGCGGGCGGGGTGGGTGGGCGGCGGCAGTGGGGCGACGCGATGGGCGGGGGGACGGACAGCGGTGGCCGGCGCCCCCTGTCCATTTTGGCACCCTAGGCAACTGAGAGGAGGAAATTATACAGGAAATAAAGAGCAAACTTTGGAACACTATTTTTAAAGGGAACTTGTTGAGTTACTCACTACAACTTGGTAGCCAGGTTGTTGTTATTCTTCTCATTGCTCCAGTCACCTATTTATTTGTTTATTTATTTTGCAGCTGTTGTTATTACTGGGGCAGGCAGAAAAATACAGAAAATACTCCCTGACAATTTTGATATTGTATCTTGCAAATAGTCACAAAAAGACCAACCAGAAGCATACTTCATTTGCCACTTAAGACTGACAAAAGAATGGTATACTTGAAAATTCAGTCAAAATGCTTCCAAAACACTTTAAAACTAATTACAGATTATTTATATCTTCTGGCTGTGTACTTCCAAGCTCTGATAAAGATCACCATGAAATTATTTGAAACATAGCTGAGCAGAAACCCATGAATTATTTGCACCAAACATTCTTTACTATTAGTAGAGATGGGCACGACTTAGCGGAATTCCCGTTTCCGTTTCCGTTACTCGTTTCCGTTACGCAACGGAAACGGAAACGGGAATTACTCCGCCAGAACTCGAACTCGAACCGACGAACGAATAAATGGGTCTGATTTGTTGTGGTCGTTCCTGGCATCACGGCGATCCCGCGATGCCAAGCGGCACAGAAAAAAAGTTTTTAAAAGAAAAAAAAAACCCGATTCCCGGCCAAAAAGCAGGCGGAAATATGCCTGCCGTGCCTCAAGGCACCTACCGGAGGGGTGGTTTCTTGAGGGGGTCCCCGCGGCCTCCCCCCTCTCCTCCTGTCCCTCCTGGCCCTGGGCTGCGCTGGGGGCGGGCCGGGCAATGCATCCTCGTCGTCCCACCAAAGTCGCCGCCGGCCGCCGCAATTAAAGCGGAAGCGGCACAGAAAAAAGTTTTAAAACTCCCCCCCCCCATCCCGGGCCAAAAGCCGGCGAAAATATGCCTGCCTGAGTGAGGGCTCAGGGCACCTACCGGAGGGGTGGTTTCTGGAGGGGGGGGTCCCCGGCCTCCCCCCCTCTCCTGTCCTGGGCAGCCGGACTCGAGTCGCCATGCCATGCGGTGCGGGCGGGGGATCCAAAATGGGGCGGCGACCGCAATATTTTTTTTGAAATCGTGGTCCAAAAACACACAACAAGCACCACAGAAACATGCGAAAATTGCTAATTGCTATTATAAAACTGCCAGAATTTTTACAGTAGCAGTGGGTTTTTCTTGCAACAAAATGTCTCCTCCCCTGCCCTCTCTCCATTGATTTTATTTTATTTTATTTTATTTACACCTGCGCAATGATGGGCTGGCCAAGTGGCCATGTGGGAGTGACCATGCAAATTTTTGGAGCCATCATGGCCACTTGGCCACTGAGACTTCTGGGATGTGCCAAAAAGCCCCCTAAACCCTGCCCTAGGCCCCTAACCCTAACCCTAATCCTTGATTCCTTACCCATACGCCACAGTACACTGTCCTCTTAGTGGGTCAGAGAGGCACCCAGAGGTGCACCCCACTACCCCACCCTAACCTCACCAGTAACTAGCCTAACCCTAGCCCTTGCGCTAAGCTGCTGTCCCCTAAACCAGATCTACTTGCATTGCACTACACGCAAGTACGATTCCCTTCTTTGTGAGACACAGCGGGTGCGAGTGACCCAGTCTTGACTCAGGGTTCTCCTGGACGGACGGTCATGCACCAGTGCACTGGTCTCACTAGTCTGCAACTGGTATGCATATCCATATGGCTATGCATGCCCTTTTGCAGCAGCAGGTGAGGAGAGGAGACCCCCATGCCATGAGTGGTCTCCAGGAGCTTGCTTTCCCTTCCTAGCGGGTGAGGATAGGAGGCACCCACGGGTGCCTCCAGGAGCCCGCTTTCCCTTTATAGCGGGCCAGCGGAGGCACCCACCCCACAGAGGTGCCTCCAGGAGCCCGCTACCCCCCCAAACCAGTATAACGACAGACGAAAAAACAAACGAACCGACTAATTTTTGCGAATTTTCGCGAAAAACGGAAACGAGCCGACACGGGCCGCCTCCGACACACGACAACTCGAAAACATCATTTTCCCTAGTCGTGCCCATCTCTAACTATTAGCTATGGATTCATTTACTATTTTGTTGTCCATAGCGAAAATCTCTTCAGATTAGAATGTCACTGTCATTTAGCTTAGTGCCTCTCCCTAACTCAGACATCTTCAAAATCACTCCAAGACATAACTTTGCAAAGGTACTGTTGGTTGCTGCCAAAACCAAAAAGGGAGGCTGTATAAAAACAAGCTGCCAACCCATGAATATGAGTCTTCAAACCTCTAAACTGAGTAGATACAGAGCAGATCCCTATTACCTGTCTGGGCTTTTGATTAACCTGGAGCAACTAGAATGTCTGGATTAATCTTCAGTTTGCTTGTCCTAATACACCTCATTAACCACACCAGATACCTATTATGTCAGCTGTAAGCTGTGGCTTGCAATAAGGCCTCTAGAAATATTTGGAAGCTTTGATTATTCCTTTTTATTTAGCAGAGTATGAAGTAGAAACATTAACAAAAACACAGAAAGGTGGAGTGATCAGCTCGGTTTCATCAGTATCCTCCCTGCTTTCTTTGGATTTCCACCCCAAAAAACTCATATTTTGCAAGATAAAATCGGTCTAGAAGCATTTAAAGTAGAAAAGCGGATATTTACTTACAGCTACCATCTGTAGTTACAGTCAGAAGGGAGGGGGAGGAAAAAATGATTCTCCAGTATATAGAAGATGCTACATCCTTGTTGCTTGGAAGAAGGTCAGAGAGGGAACAAGGAAGAGACGTATCCAGACAAAGAAACAGTGGAAGCAAACATAGAAACAGGAAAATGGAGGTGAGGCTTGCCTCAAATATCATAGGTAGAAAAACAACTTCACCAATTAAGTGAGTAGAAAGGGAAAATCAAATTAGGCTGTAAAGCCTTCTTCCAATGAAACCCAGTATTACTACATGCCAGATTGCTATTATCCCACAAGTAAGGGATCTGGGTAACCTCCAAAAGAATTATCAATCTGTATCTATAATTGGAGCTGAGGGTTCAGCACAGGTGTAGCTACGGCTTCTAGAGACCGGGGCAAAAGTTGGCTTTTGCGCCCCTCCATCAACACACAGGAGAGCGAGCCCCCCACCCCCTCGGCATGCCCGAGCCGCTCAGCGGACCTCCCCTCCTCCCGCAGCACCAGCCTGCTCCACCACCATCTTGGACGGAGCAGGGCACGGCGGCGGCACCCCCCACCGGCAAGCAGGCCACTGGGCTCAGCCAGACCACCCCACCAAGCCCACTCCCCTCTAGGCAGCTCCAAGCTTCGGTGGCGCCTTCTGCCTCCAGCCGCAGTAGTGTCAGCCTTGGCCGGCACACCCCCTGCTCCCCCTCCATAGCCCACCATAACAATGGTGGTGGCAGCAGTGGTGGCCTCGGGGCCATTCACATGCCGCCCGGCAGCTGGGGCGCTGAGCGGGGACACCCCCACGGCCAAGGCGGTAGCAAAGTTCAGGGAGGCGAGGCCGAACGCAGAGTCAGTGGCAAGGGCCAGCCTGGGTGCACCAGGTGCCTCCGTGCCTTTACTCGAGAGTAATCGGAGATGCAGGGGGTGGTAGACAATTTGGCGCCCCCAATTGCTGTGCTCAGGGAGCCCCACCCCCTTGCCCTCCCCATGCCACGCCCCTGGGGTTCAGGATACATGAGTAAGGATTCCTTTCCTGTTGAGAAATCCAAATTACAAAGGAGGAAAGGTCAGAAGCCTAATCGCGGTTCAAAAGTAGCTACTGTAATTCAAATTACAGGAGATGAGAAAAACTGCTGCTGTGAAAATCAGCCCTCATCACCAGTTAGGGATTCCCTTCTTTAAGTGCCACGTTACCTGTAGCATATAGATGGACCCTAAGAAAGAACATGCTGTGAATTCCTTTGAAAATCTCCCGTGAGTATGTATGCCCAAAGTCTGCAGAAGATCCAGATTTTTGCTAGACTGTGGTGACAACTCCAGTATATTTTTGATCAAGCCTGACCCATTTAGATAGTCTCCCTAGAGAGACTGTTCTATTCAGCACCCATCCTGAAATAGAAGCCTGGCTGTCAAATTGTGATAGATAAGCATTGGCTGAGGACAATGCAAATAGCTCTGCTTTCCATCTTCTGTCCTTCAGCCAAATTAATATCACTGGAAGAATAGACATCAGGGTAGAACGATTGAGACAACGACATAACTGATTTAGGGCGGGAATGTGGCCTCTTTTCCAGAAGGAGCTACTCCATTTGAAGGGCTACTTAGAGAAGAATAATTTATTTAAAAGGCTGCCCTCTGTTTGAAGGGTAGTTTTTAATATAGATGGATTTTTTTTTATTTTCTTGGACTACAAAGCCCATATTTCTCAATTCTAGGAGCTCTAACTGGCACCTGGGAGAAAGGCCTCAACTGGGAGGCTTTGAGGCTTAGCTAGGCCTGGCTCTGCCTAGCTTCCTGTTCAGAAAGAAATTTCAGAGAGGGTAGTCGTGTTAGTCTTTTCAAGAATTTCAGGCAAAAAACAAAGAAAAACAAAACAAAACAAAAGACACAAAACATGTGGCAACTTAAAGACTAACTTTCATATTTTAATGTAATGTTTTAATGTCTCTTGAGGAATTTACCTCTGACCCATAATGCCACACTTAAACATATAAACAGATGCTAGCCTCAGAGCCATAAAACTATCCTTTACAACTCTAGAGACCCTGGCCCAATCTTCCCATCCCATATTATACTGCACACCTCATTCTGCTGCTATATGTCTGAAGAAGTACATGAAACGTTACATTAAAATATGAAAGTTAGCCTTTAAGGTGCCACATGTTTTGTGTCTTTTGTTTTGTTTTGTTTTGTTTTGTTTTTCTTTGATTTTTGTTCAGAAAGAAAGCTCACAATTAACATTGGGACAGAAAGCTTGGGTGGGGCTTGGCCTGAAAGCCTTCTGGTTGAGGCCTTTATCCCAGGTGAGCCAGATCCTCAGAGGTTTCTTATCCCTACAGGTTTAGGGTGGAAGTCTAATGTTACTTTTTACCCTGAAATGTACCCACTTCCTAATTCAGACAGTACTTATGCTACAAGTAGAGGTGGGCACGAACCATAAAAAATGGCAATTTGTTTCATTCTGTTTTGTTTTCTAGGTCGGTTTGGTTTGTTAATTATGAAATGAATTTTTAGAAAAAATGTTTTGTAATTCATTTTAGTTCAAGTTTGTTTTGATTTTTTCTTTTTTGAACCCTACCGGTCAGTTTTTTTTATTGTTATTTTTATTATTATTTTTAATCCTGCCTGCCCGTGGGCTGGATCAGGTTATATTTATATTTATATTTATATTTTATTTTTATTTTGTTTCTGACTACCACGTGGCCCACCTACCAGCTGTAGCGTGGGCCCATCGGCATTGTTTTTTTTCCCCCTCCTGCCGGCCCATGGGCCAGTTCAGCGGCCTGTGGCTCAGTTCCAGTGTTCGTTGCCTGGGCCGGATTGGTTTTTTTAATTTTTAATTTTTCATTTTTTCTCCTAATGGCTGCGGGCCAGTTCGGCGGCCCGCAGGTCGATTCTGGTGGTCGTGGGCCGGTACCGTGGCCCGTAGCCCAATCGGTTTTTTTGTTTTTGTTTTTTCTCCTCCCGGCCTGTGGGCTGGATCAGGTAATTTTATTTATTTATTTATTTATTTATTTATTCATATGTTACTGCTGACCACGTGGCCGCCTACCAACTGTAGCACGGCTGGTTGGCTTTTTTTTCTGGGTGCCCCCTCCCTGCAGCCAGGAGGACTGGACCAGGAAGGACCACTCCAGGACCCAGGTAGGAGACACCAGCGAATGAACCGAACCAAACCAAAACAGAAATGTCCGTTCCATTTCGTTTAGTTTCTCTTAGAGGGGGCAGTTCGTTATTCATTTCGGTATGTAACAAAATGAATAACGAATAACAAAACGAATCAAAAGTTCATTTCGTGCTCATCTCTAACTACAAGTATATAGCTATTTCTTTGTGTCACCCAGCCTACAGAATTTTGGGATCTGCAGCTTGCTCTCTTTAGTGACATGGCCTACTAACAGTTACACAGTCAGAACTTACCCAAGATATTTCTTTGCTGGAGTGGAGAGGAAAAAAGCTGATCTGATATTTGGTGATGTACACATAATTTTCAGCTATAGTTCAGGTATACACTAGAACTTTCTAGTAGATAATTCTAAGTTCCTCCCCAGCTACACCCCTGGATTCCTTAGGGTGAAGCCAATTATACCAAACTAAGCTAGCTGTGTAAGAATGCACCTACACAAATTCATTCACCGTGAAGTTTCATCAGGGAGTCTGGGTTTCTCCAGCTTGGTTGAATTAACTGGCAGGGAGTGAGAAGGAAAACATTGTTTGCAGCTTGTTAATATAGCTGTATTGTACCCCAACAGGTGCTGCTGCTTCAGTTTCTATAAAATTGTAATAAGCTGTAAACAAGAAGTGCCAATTTCCTCCTAGTCCCCTTTTCTCCTGGACTGGATCTTTGCTACCTCCCTGTTCACTCATTTTGAAACACAGCTGGTGTTTGGCTTTATAGGCTTATTTTCAAAGGTCCTTTTTGGCTGAATTGTTGAACCATATCTGCCCCAGCTTCTCACTTTTCTACATTGGTCCAAATGATGAACTGATACAAAGATTTATTTTTTTTTAAAGAAAAATCGAAGCCTTAGCAATGAAAAGAAAAACTACAGATTAAAAGGGGGAGCTCTGAGCCCATATGCATTTCCCTTTGCATCATCTGATCAATGGGGAAGGAAAACCTTGTGGATTAAAACTGAGTTGAATGCAGGATATAAAAATGAAGGCTAGGAAAATCTGAGAAAAGCTGATTCTCGTCTGTTTCACGCTTTGGTAAAAAATAAACTGCCGGCTCCTATTGTGTTCCAATAGAGGAAGCAAAATTATTGGAGGGTGGGTGGGTCTAATCTGAGTAGCATTCACATGCAAAAGAAAGGGTTTTTTCCCCCTACCAGCCTGTCAGCCATTCTGGACTATTAATAGCCTCACGCATATTCATAGCCTTGATTTTTATGTGAAGGGGAAGGAGAATGAAATAAAAAGAGCTGCAAATTAATGTAAGAGGCAGCCGTGGGTCCCAATTTCCTTATCCATAAGATGATTGCAAGAGCGATGATGGGTGACATTCGCCAAGCTTCCTGCTAAGTTAGACAGTTTGGTGCCGGACAGACTAATCATTGAACAAAAGAGTATCAGTTGTATAAATAGTGTGATAGGTGGACAGAACCTCTTTCTTTCGAGGCAGTATATCTGAAAATAACAGATAATGGGGGGACCAATAATTTTGTCTCTGATTGGGTCACTCAGTCCTTTGGTTTATGAGCAAAATGCAAAATCAAGGGTGGGTAATATATTTATTGGGCTGCCCAAATAACATTAAGAAGGTGAGCGTAGCAATCCGAGACTCTTCATTAGTCTGGGTGTTGCGGAGGCTGACGTTAAGGAAGAAACACACAACTCCCCAAACATCAGCTTGGCTAGATGTTGAAGCTATAGGATCTGCTCTTGAATCAAGTTCTAAGAGAGGGGCTATACACTGGTTAAATCTGCTTAAGGAAAGGTGATAGCGTAGGTGAGAAAAGGAAATGCGTAAGTAATAATCACAACCAATGGTGGGTTTTCCACCCTCTTGAGAGTCAGCATCAACGGAGAAGTATAGGGAATCAGCAGAGCGAGGTACAGTAGGACCCTGGTATCCACTAGGGATTGGTTCCAGGCCTTCCCGTGGATAATGAAAACCATGGATAAGAGAGAACGCCTGCCCATCCACCTCCAAACTGCTGTTTCCTGACAGTAGCTTGCTTTACAGATGCTATTTGTGACAATAGCTTGCTTTACAGCTGTTGTTTGTGACAATAGCTTGCTTTGAGGCTACTGAATGATTTAATTTTTTTCCTCTGCCAACCGTGGATAACTGAATCAGTGGATAATGAATCAGTGGATACGGGGGTCCTACTGTAGTGGCGAATGAAAAAAGCACTGTGTCTGCATACAGTCAGAGAGACTATTCCTCAGTAGTGAACGTTCTTCCTGGAAACCTGCTCACATTGATTTTGCCAGGGCAGCAACTCTTCACTGGCTTTTAGTCCAAACTTGAATAGATCACGGCAAAGTGCTGGGCTATTCCCAGGGCTCCCTGGCTCCCACTGATGTGTTCTCTCAAGAAGGAACAAAGAAACAGCAGACATCCTGCAGTGCTTCTAACTAGTAAGCATTTTGGTCGGTGGCCCAAAAAGCTGGGGCGGGGGAGAACCACCTTTGCACACAGTCATTGAAGTGGTCTGTTTTACTAAATTAAATGCATTTATTAACCAAGTTCCCAAATCCTATTTTCCTATGTATAACCGATGATAGGCACAGCTGTCCAGGAACACTGCCTCATTCACACCCAAGCTGATGGATGGAATAGAAAGCTAGGCAGAGAGCGAGTGAGAGAGGAAGCAGGGTGGAATTGAACGCCTTGGCATTTATCATAGGTGGCTGCCTTCCCGCCTAAATAGGAGCCCTCCACACTGCAAACTTTTGTGGCAGGCCCTGCCTGTTGTTTTTAATGATCATCTCTAAAGCAATCTACATGCTCTCTGGAACCCTTAATCAATTCCAACTGATCATAATTTGAACCTGACTGAGGTTCTGAGTACCTAGATCAAGGGAAGTGATAGTGCCACTCTGTTCTGCTCTGGTCAGACCCCACCTGGAGTACTGTGTCCAGTTTGGTGCGCCTCAATTTAAAAAGGATGTTGACAACCTTGTGCGGGTACAGAGGAGGGCGACCAGGATGGGTGAAGGTCTGGAGGAAATGTCTTACGAGTTACGGGGAGTGGCTTAGGGAGCTGGGAATGTTTAGCCTTTCAAAAAGAAGGCTGAGGGGGGGATATGATAGCTATGTTTAAATATTTGAAAGGATGTCATATTGAAGAGGGAACAGGTTTGTTTTCCATGGCTTCAGAGACTAGGACTCGGGGCAATGGTTTCAAACTACAGGAAAAGAGATTCCATTTGAACATTTGGAAGAACTTCATGACAAGTTAGAGCTGTTCGGCAGTTGCCACAAAGGGTGGTGGAGTCTCCTTCTTTGGAGGTTTTTAACCGGGGGCTGGATGGCCATCTGTCAGAGGTATTGTGATGGGGGTTCCTGCATGGCAGGGGGGTTGGACTGGATGGCCCTTGAGGTCTCTTCCAACTCTATGATTCTAGGATTCTATACACCATATTGCTGTTAATGAGATGCTTGTTGCACTGGTGCATTTTTTTAAAAAATATCAAAGGTTTAGAAGCAACTCTCGCACCACCCCACCCCCAAATTTCCTCCTCCAACTTTCTTGCTCAAGCTGGTATTACATCAGGAGGTATAATGTGCAGCTCTATTCTGGGGTGATCCTTGCCAGCCTAGCAGAGCTCCCCAGTATTCACAGCACCCAAGTCCCTCAAGTCCCTGAAACCTTAAAGCTTCTGCCTGATGGAGCCGTGGGAGGGTGGCCTTGTCCCCTGGTTCTCGCAGGTCTAGTCTCAGGCGCTTTGCGAGGGAATAATCATTAATTCGAGAGAAAGGCAAGTGTGCTTTTGTTTGCCTCCTACATGATTGCTTTGAATCACCATCTGGGTTGGCGCATCGTGCCTTTTAGTCCTCTAATGACGCACCAAATCCTGGGAGTTAAATAGAATTAAATGCGCGCCATTCAGAACAAGCAGGAGGAGGCATCATTAATCAGATGAATCAAATTAAAAAAAAACATATTAAGCTTTCTCCTTGCATTACGAGAAGCACTGTGCAAAAGGAAGAAGAGAATGAGCTGGCCTTTTAGTCATTTTTAATTTCTTAATTTTTTATTTATTTTTTTTACAAAAAGAAAAATGTAGGTGTAGCGGTCCTGTAGTATTTTCTCCCAAGGAGATAAAGCCTGCACAGATCTTGGGTTCTTTAGCTTTTTGCTTTCCCCCCCCCCCCCAATTTCCATACTTACATATGAGCTGGAAAAACAGCAAAGCAGAACAGGGTGTTTGAAAACCACTTCTCCCTCCTCTAGTCTCTACTACACCCAACAAATGCTCCTGATCCTGAACTGACAACCCATCGGTGGCTTCCTATGATCTTTTCATAATTTAGGAAGTGAAATCAGCATTCCTTCCTCCCCGGCAGAAGCAGACCCCCAAGAGTTGATATTCAGTCATGAGGCACCAGCTGAAAGGCTGACCTAACCAAGCTGCAGTTGCATTCTGTGGGATGTAACCTTTATAAAGGAAACCAATCAAGAAGAGAAGGCTGCTGGGCTTAGAAATGTTGAGCTCTGTCACCTGCAGTTTATGCGAAAGTAACACCTTTGGAATATAGCCTTATTCTGTGTATTGCTACTGGTCATTGGGAGGGAGGAGACCATTAGGGATGATGTTGGAGTTTATTTGCGAACTCCCATGCTCCTGTAGTTTGTTTGAGTGAGAGGGACTTTTCTGGGCTGGGGTGATTATCTACCCAGCACTAACCAATCATTCCTTTTAGCTTTTGAATTCAAAGAGAGCCCTCCCCTAAGTACTCTTTCTCTCTCATTTCTCAGTTTGCAGCAATTGTTTGTTGCTGTTGATCTGTTCGGTTGGTTGCCAATAAGTGTGCAGTAAAAAGGCAGTATACACAAGCCTTTAATTTCAAATGACTGTAAGTCTCTATATAGTTTCCACAAAATTGTCTGCAAAACATATGTTTCCTTAGAAAGGCAAAACATACACAAAAGAAACAAGCACCAGACAATGGGTGATGGTAAAAAGAGATACAGATACCCTGATTAATCTTTAAGAACCCACATGACAAGCAGCAACCATTTTGGGCAAGTTGCATTATTTCCTTTAAAGTGTTTATTCCACAAAAGTACACAAAATTAAGTAATTCTGCTTAATTTCCACAAAAAAACTCATCCGTCTCCTTCTATTCACTTGATAAGAGTGCAACAAAATTCTTGGCTTTTTTAGCCAAGTAAGAATAATAATTCTGCAAATCCTCTGTTGTTACGGTCAAGCCCATCAATCTTGTTTTTCCCCATATTCGAATTTTCCAAAGAGCTCAAAATCTTTCCACCTAAATCTCTGAAAAGATTTTGCAGATTTTAGGTAGTTCTTATACAAAAAAACATTCCTTAACCGTATCAATGTTCTCCTTCCAAACCTAGTGCACTAGCTACCCTGTTTTGGCAAAAACACTTCTAATATTTGTGGAGAACCCGCTACCTACGAGGGCTTACTACAAGGGGTTCAGTTTAAGATACCTAAATGGCATCACCCTAAACACGCAAGTGTTTGGCACCGTGTGCTGCTGATCAAGAGGGCCTGCATTTCCACCGGCTAGCAACTTAACAAGATGAAGTTTCCATACCTTTTTACTTTGTGTTCCTGTGTGAGAGGAGGCAGCATTTCCCCCCAGCCTTGAGTAAAGGTGGAAGAACCAGTGTGTGTGTGGGGGGGGTAGGGGGATGAAAAGAAAGGATGCCAATTGTTGCCGTATCTTAGTATTTGTTAGCAGCACAGGGCAAATGAGTGGACAATGCACAGTACTTACACTCTTTGGCTGATACTTCACGTCCCTCTCGCTGCAGTTCGCGGCCCCACTGGAGACCGGTTCGAAGGAACGTTACCTCACGTCCTTGTGGGGTCAATCCGAGTTCGAAGGAATGTAACCTCACGTCCTTGTGGGGTCAATCCGAGTTCGAAGGAACGGAACCTCACGTCCTTGTGGGGTCAACCTGAGTTCGAAGGAATGGAACCTCACATCCTTGTGGGGCCAATCCGAGTTCGAAGGAACGGAACCTCACATCCTTGTGGGGTCAATCCGAGTTCATCCCAACCACGCCCCCTGAACTGCACTCCAAGCGGGGTGAGAGATTCCTGTCCTAGAGCTCGGGAATCTTTTCAATCTGCTTCTCGATCCGTGTTGAAAACCGATTTCAACACGGAGGCAAGTTCACCTCGGCTCGAGAAAGGACGTGAAGTAACTGGTTGGCGAACCTATGGCAGGGGTGCCAAAGGTGGCATTCGGAGCCCTTTCTGTGGGCACCCGACATCACCCCTCACAGCCCCCTGTATTCAGGTTAAATTGCTGCATTGGCACTTTGCGAAAAATTAGTGGGTTTTGAATCGCAGTTTGGGCACTCAGTCTCTAAAAGGTTCGCCAGCACTGATCTAGGCTATGATATATGTCAGTCTCATTGTCCCTGTATTTTTCATAATTTAATAAACATTCTCATCTAGGAACATAAATCCCCCCTGTTCTCCCATGCACAAACAGGAAAACACAACTGTTTTTCCTCCTCACTTCCATGATGGCAAGATATTTCATATCAATCTTGGTGGTCTAAATGTGCAACTTTTTTTGAAACTGTGCTGATTATACAAACAACACAGCTGAACTATATTAAGTAAAGGTATATGTTCCCCCCGCAAATGTGTGGTAGTTGTGTCCAACTCTAGGGGCAGTGCTCATCTCAGTTTCCAAGCCAAAGAGCCAGTGTTGTGCAAGTATGTGGCCACATGGCCGCCATGGCTGCAAGGAAACGCTGTTTTACCTTCCCACTTTTTTTATGGCGGTACCTATTTATCTACTTGCATTTACACACTTTCGAACTGCTAGGTTGGCAGGAGCTGGGGTTATCAGCAGCAGCTTGCTTCGCTGTATGGCACCTGAGATTTGAACCGCCGAGCTGCCAACTTTGCAGCCAACAGTTTCCGGAGCCTTAGTCTGCTGAGCCAGCATGCCCCAGTTGAACTATGATAGCTACTTCCTTATTTCCACGAAGCTTCCTTGCTTCCATGAAGTTTTTAAAATCAGAAGCATCAAATGGGTTGCTTGCATCTTTCCCCCCCAAAAAAACAAAAAGCAAATGACAAACAATAGTTCTTTGATCTTGCTGTCTTTTCCCATACATTTCTGCACGCATGCATGTATCTGTGCTTTGCTTTACAAAGCTACTTGTTGTGAAAGTTGCAGACCCACAATAGGAAAAAAAGCACTGATCTTATTGTCACACTGGAGATAAGAAATCTCCTGGGGGAATCAACTTTCAGCCAGCTGACACAACCTGCCAACAGCTCGTCTTGTCAAAAACAACACATTGTTGAAATTCCCTTCACATCCTTATGCTCATCGCATCCATACTGTGCACTGAGTTGCAATCTTTTGTTCCAATCAGAAGCAGCAATTTGTGTGGATTTGAGGGCACTGCTTTCCATAATTTTAATGCATGTTCCCATTATTTGTTTATCTCTTTATACAATTTATTGGTTGCCTTTCCTCCCCTAGGGAACCCAAAACAGCTCATGGGTATTAAAAATCATACAGGTTAGAATACTAAACAAAACTATATGTTGAAAAACAATTACATATTGACCAAAACAGAATAGTTCTGAAAACATGTTTTTATCCAAATTTGATAAATGGAACATTCCATAGACCCCCTACTGCTTGCTTAAAAGCCTGCCTAAAAAGGCAGGTCTTTGCCTGATGACAGAGGGAGTGGTTCAGTCTGGCTTCAAATGCACATTAAACTACTTGGAATGCCCGGGAAAGCCCACTGATGAGGGCTCCATTAGATAAAGTGCTCATACACATCTCCCAAATTACCACATTTACTTTTCCCTTGAATTGCACAGATGAGCGGCATGGATTTGGTTCTACATGGTTCCCCTCCCCCAATAAATTCATAAATATTTCAATAAATAGATATTCAGTAAATACAGGGCTGCTACTCGCTTCCAGAAGGTGGCCTGAGAAAGGTAGATCTCAGGCTTGCCTACGGTCCTGTTCTCGGCAGTGTGGACCACTGGGTGTGATGACGGTGGTCCAGCTGGCCCCCTCTCCTGTCACAGTGGTGTCATGTGGCAGCTGGGGAGGGCGTCAGGGCATGGCAGGAGGCTGATGCAGCTCAGGGGAGATGTGTCTGTGCATATCAACCATTTCATACAATCATAGAATCATCATGTAGTGAAGTTGGAAGGGGCCTAGAAGACCATCAAGTGCAGCCCTCTGCTCCATGTGTGTGTGTGTGTGTTGTGTTGTTACAGTCGTGACTGACTCTTCGTGACTCCATGACCATGGAACTGGAGTTTTCTTGGTCCTCTGCTCCATACAGGAATACAAATCATAGAATCATAGAACAAAATCATATAATCATAGAATAGAATCATAGAGCTGGAAAAGACCTCAAGGGCCATCCAGTCCAACCCCCTGCCATGCAGGAACCCCCATCAAAGGCCGTTACTTCACGAGGCGCATTGCTTCGCAGCGACATTGCCTTCGCTTTGAATTCGGTGGTGGTCACGTGGTTTCCATTCGATCCCACCCCTCTTTCGCTGTACTCACGTGCACCCATTTTTGGACCGAAACGATTGCAACCTCACGTCCTCCCTTCGCATTTGCATGCCACTTTTCAACGTCCGTTTTTCCCATACTCTTTTTAAAAAATTTGCTACTGACGGTGTATCGATGCATCAATATGTAACTGTCAGTTGCAGCGGAACAGTTTCCGTATTGATTTCGGCGTGTGACTCAACTGATTTTAACTGTTTCCTGGCATCATTGGCAGCCCTGCCGCCGCCGCTGCCGCCGCCGCTACTCGGGGGGAGCCCCGCATGGCACAGACGCCCGCCCACCGCCGCTTGCGCGCTACATGCCCCGGGCGCCCTGCTCTGGCCGGGCGAGGTGGCGGCTGCTCCTCCTGCTCCCGCCGCCACCGCCGCCGCCGCTGCCGCCGCTACTCGAACGAGGGAGTCCCCTGCTAAACTTTATGTTGGAAGCCGATGCATCGATTTTCCGGCTTGAATGTAATTTTAAAAAAAACAACCGAGTCCACACGTCACGTTGGGAGCGAAGCGAGATGCAAAGTGAAAAGATTCCCGGCCACTGGCAGGGTCACCACTCGCCCCGGTTGGAGCACGGTAAAGGGGGCGTGGTCGGGGTGGCATCGCAGCCAAAAAGGAGGGGCGTGCAGACTGAAACGATCGATTTGCACAGAAAGGAGGGGTTGCCGCGAAGCGAGAGGTTCGTGAAGTAACGGCCAAAGTATTTCCGACAGGTGGCCATCCAGCCTTTGCTTAAAAACCTCCAAAGAAGGAGACTCCACCACCCTTTGCGGCAACATATTCCACTGCCGAACAGCTCTAAGTGTCATGAAGTTCTTCCTAATGTTCAAATGGAATCTCTTTTCCTGTAGTTTGAAACCATTGCCCTGAGTCCTAGTCCCTGAAGCCATGGAAAACAAACCTGTTCCCTTTTCAATATGACATCCTTTCAAATATTTAAACATAGCTATCATATCCCCCCTCAGCCTTCTTTTTGAAAGGCTAAACATTCCCAGTTCCCTAAGCCGTTCCTCATAAGACATCTCTTCCAGACCTTCAACCATCCTGGTCGCCCTCCTCTGTACCCGCTCTAGGTTGTCATAGGACAGTGATGGTGAACCTTTTAGAGACTGAGTGCCCAAACTGTGATTCAAAACCCACTTTTTTTTTTTGCAAAGTGCTAATACAACCACTTAACCTGAATACAGGTGGCTGTGAAGGGGCAATGTTGGGTGCCCACAGAAAGGGCTCCGAGTACCACCTTTGGCACCCGTGCCATAGGTTCGCCAACCCTGGCCTAGATTCTCATGGAGAGGAATCCTGTTAGAACTATGTTGTTAACATGAATCTGCAGAATCCACCTCCTTGGATTCTGCTTGGCGACATAGCTAAGAGGACTGTCGTGACAAGTGCCTGTGTGTCATGTTTTATTTCTGCATGGCTGTTAGTTGTCGTTAATAAAGGAGTGGATCTGCAAGAACACAACTCCTTTCATGGGATCTGTCTCGCGACCAAACCATTGCCAAGGGAAATTTAAAAATCATGTCTATACATTTTTCATGAATAAGATAAATTAATTAATGGGAGGTATTTTGTCATTTGATGAGAGCATCATCTTCCACCGCAAAACTTCAGCTTCCATAGCACATATCAATGCTTTTGAAAACTCAGCACAACACCACAAACACGCATGCGCTCTCTCTCTCTCTCTCTCTCTCTCTCTCTCTCTCTCACACACACACACACACACACACACACTCACACACACACACACACACACACACAGAGGGAGGGAGGGAGGGAGGGACGGAGGGAGGGAGGGGGAGAAAGAAAGAGAGAGATGCTCCCCTCCCCCATGTTACTTACCTGTTCTAATTGCCAAAGCAATTGCTTTAATTGTACACAATGTTGCTAAGGCTTTGTTCACATCATTACAAGACACCTGGCTATACTGTGACGAACCTTATGATATACACTGCGTAATAAACCTGAAGCTGTGTATCCGACAAGGAAAAGCCTGTAATAACCCCAGCCTTTTAACGACATTAAAAGGTTGCCTAGGACAAATGAGAGTTATTAGTGAATGTTTGGTTTACTATTTTTTAAAATCGATTTTGTAAAATGGCTGCCAATTTGTGGCTTTGGATATGGCCCAAAGCATTTCTTAATGCTTGTTTTAAAAAACAAAAGGTGAGGTATTGGATCTGTGAAAAAAGACGTGGCTGAAACATTTGTGTTAGTGATGGAAGGGGCATACTCTGCCTCCTGTTAGTGCAAGAATTTAAGCTTGAAGGGAAGTGAATTGAGAGAGAATATTAAAATGGATCCTATATGCAAAGATGCTTACACTTAGGCAGGCTTTGGGCATGTAGGCTGGTCTGCTATTCATTTAGGAATGATCTAACTCGTTAAGCACTGGGTGGTAGGCCTTTTATTTCTTTGACGATGATTCAGGCTGTTGAAAAGAAAATTTGCTAAACTTCTCATTTATTTTCTTTACTTTTTGAGTTATTTTAAAGACCCTGCTGATTCCTTGCCTTCATCCAAAGGTAAGACAGGCAGATCTCCCCTCTGCTCTCTTGATGGCCTCTGTAAATTTGTGCAATATGTCCCTCATGTCTTTTCCCCTTGAAAAGTAAGGTACATACACACTGCAAGCACAAAAGGTCTGGCTGGTTATTAAGAAAAATGTGAGCAACCCATCCAGGGATTCGTGTTGTTAAAGCAGGGGTCATTCTTGTTTTCAGTAAGGTGCATGTTGGATATTTTAAAACACAACTTGGGAGTTTTTAACAAAGTGGGCAGTTCTGCTGAGTCAACCTGGTACTAGTTATATTAGCCTATTGCAGTCATGTCCAAACTTCAGCCCTCCAGATGTTTTGGACCACAAAGCAAAGTGTTCTGCTTATATACCGCCCCATACCACTTTAAGTAGTATCTGGGCGGTTTACAATTTTAATTACAGTGTGCAGGCTACACATTGCCCCCCCCCAGCAAGCTGGGTACTCATTTTACCGACCTCGGAAGGATGGAAGGCTGAGTGAACCTTGAGCCTGCTACCTGGGATTGAACCCCAGGTCGTGAGCACAGTTTTACCTGCAGTGCAGGCATTTAACCACTGCGCCACGAGGCTCCCACAGTCCTTTGCCATTGGAAATACAGGCTTGGAATTCTGGGAGTTGTGGCCCAAAATATTGGGATCAAACTCGGGTTGTGAGCAGAGTCTTGATTGCAGTACTACAGTTTAACCACAAGGCTCCTCTAAAACACCATCTTCTCCTTTGACTTATGTTGTGTCTATTCTGTCTACATTTGTTGCTTTCTCTTCTTGACTGTTTTGGCCTTATAGAATGATCATTTTATCTTTAATTTTTTTTCATTTTTATTTTTAAATAGCAGCTTCCTTGTTCCGTTTTCAGGGTTCTCCACCTGACCAGAAAACTGTGAACCAATAACTCCAACCAAATGAATCTTTCAAAGACGAGTAAAGGCTGAGGAGATCTTGGCATAATTCACACCACTACAACACAGAACAGTCCAGCTGTCTATATTAAAATAATAAACAAATTTAGGATTTGGACAGTGGCTCTAGGGACAGCTTCAGCACTAACGGAACTTGTAATCATTATCCTGGCCTCCCCAAAGTCATTTTTTAAAAATAATATAATTCATTCTTGAGCTGCCCTTGAAGAAACTAAGATGCTGCCATCATGTGGAATGAACAGGAGCAGCTCAGAGCAGGCTGTTGTTCATTCGTTCAGTCGAGTCCGACTCTTCGTGACCCCATAGACCAGAGCTCGCTCGGCCTTCCTGTCTTTCACTGCCTCTTGGAGTTTAGTCAAATCCATGACACCGTCCAACCATCTCATTCTCTGCCATCCTTTTTTCCTTTTGCCTTCAATCTTTCCCAACATCAGGGACTTTTCCAAGGGGTCCTCTCTCCTCATGAGGTGGCCAAAGTACTGGAGCCTCAGCTTCAAAATCTGTCCTTCCAGTGAAATTATATTTATTTATTTATTTATTTATTTATTTATTTATTTATTTATTTATTTATTTATCCCGCCATCGTATTAATTAGTTAGTCTTATTATCTTAGTTGCCAGGGTTAAACTGCTGTTTTAATATGTTGTCACTCTGTTGATTTTATTGTTCTGAATTGGTCGTTTGACCTACTGTTGTAAACCGCCCGGAGTTCCTTCGGGAAGACGGGCGGTATATAAGCTCTATAATAAATAAATAAATAAATAAATAAATAAATAAATAAATAAATAACATTGGGGGTTGATTTCTTTCAGGATGGATAGGTTTGGTCTCCTTGCAATCCAGGGGACTCTTATGACTCTCCTCCAGCACCACAGCTCAAAAGCATCGATTCTGCGGCGATCAGCCTTCTTTATAGTCCAGCTCTCACTTCCATACATCACTACTGGAAAAACCATAGCTTTGACTATCTGGACCTTTGTTGCCAAAGTGACGTCTCTGCTCTTTAGGATGCTATCTAGGTTTGCCATTGCTTTCCTCCCAAGAAGCAGGCGTCTTTTAATTTCATTGCTGCAGGCACCATCTGCAGTGTCCTTGCCCCCCCATTTCTTTCCCTTCTATTTGCCAGGAGGTGATGGGACCAGTGGCCATGAATGATCTTAGTTTTTTTATGTTGAGCTTCAGCCCATTTTTTTCACTCTCCTCTTTCACTCTCATTAAGAGGTTCTTTAATTCCTTCTCACTTTCTGCTATCAGAGTAGTATAATCTGCTTATCTGAGGCTGTTGATATTTCTTCCAGCACTCTTTAATTCCGGCTTGTGATTCATCCAGTCCTGCCTGTCAAATGATGTACTCTGCATATGTTAAAAAAGGAAGGTGACAGTATACAGCCTTGTTGTACTCCTTTCCCAATTTTAAGCCAGTCACTTGTTCCATATCCAGTTATGACTGTGGCTGCTTGTCCCACATATAGATTTCTTATGAGACACATAAGGTGGTCAGGCACTCCCATTCCTTTAAGAACTTGCCATAGTTTGTTGTGGTCCACACAGTCAAAGGCTTTGGCATAGTCAATGGAGCAGACGTAGATTTTTTCCCCCTGGAACTCTGTGTGTGTGTGTTGTGTCGTTACAATCATGACCGACTCTACGTGACTCCATGTCCATGTAGTTTTCTTGGCAGGAGTACTGGAGTGGCTTGCCAGTTCCTAATCCAGGCACCTACAGCACCTGGTATTCCCTGGTGGTCGCCCATCCAAGTACTAACCAGGGCCGACCCTGCTTAGCTTCCAAAATCAAGCGAGATCGGATGTGCTTAGGGCATCTAGGCAGCTCTGGAACTTTCTAGCTTTCTCCATAATCCAGCATATCTTGGCAATTTGATCTCTAGTTCCTCTGCCCCTTTGAAATCAAGCTTGAACTTCTGGAAGTTCTCTGTCCACATACTGCAGAAGCCTCCCTTGTAGAATTTTGAACATAACCTTGCTAGTGTGTGAAATGAGTGTTACTGTACGATAGCTGGAACATTCTTTGGCATTGCCCTCCTTTGGAATTGGGATGTAGACCGATCTTTTCCAGTCCCCTGGCCACTGCTGAGTTTTCCAAATTTGCTGGCATATTGCAAGTAGCACCTTTACAGCATCCTCTTTTAAGATTTTAAATAGTTCAACTGGAATGCCATCACCTTCACTGGCCTTGTTGTTTGCAAAGCTTTCTAAGGCCCACTTGACTTCACTTTCCAGAATGTCTGGCTCCAAGTCAGCAATTACACTATCTTGGTTATCAGCGACATCCAGATCTTTCTGATATAATTCATCTGTGTATTCTTGCCATCTCTTCTTGATATCATCTGCTTTTGTTAGGTCCCTACCATTTTTGTCCTTTATCATATCCATCTTTGTATGAAATGCCCCTTTAATATCTCCAATTTTCTTGAATAGATCTCTGGTTTTTCCTTTTCTATTGTTTTCCTCTATTTCTTTGCACTGTTCGTTCAAGAAGGCCGTCCCGTCTCTCCTCGCTATTGGAAGTCTGGATTCAATTTTCTGTATCTTTCCCTTTCTCCCTTGCATTTTTCTTCCCTTCTCTCTTCTGCTATTTGTAGGGCCTCATTAGACAGCCATTTTGCTTTCTTGCATTTTCTTTTCTTTGCAATGGTTTTCATTGCAGCCTCCTGTTACAAGCCTCCATCCATAGTTCTTCAAGTGTTTTGTCCACCAAATCTACCTCCTTAAATCTATTCTTCACCTCCACTATGTATTCATAAGGGATTGGACTTAGATTGTACCTGACTGGCCCAATAGTCTTCCCTAATTTCTCCAGATTAAGTTTGAATTTTGCTATAAGAAGCTGATGATCTGAGCCGCAGTTACTACCAGGTCTTGTTTTTGCTGACTGTGTAGAGCTCCTCCATCTTTGGCTGCAGAGAACATAATCAATTTGATTCCGGTATTGAACATTTGGTGATGTCCATGTGTAGAGTTGCCTTTTGTGTTGTTGGAAAAGAGTGTTTGCAATGACCAGCTTGTTCTCTTGACAAGGCTTGATTAGACTTTGCCCTCCTTAATTTGAAACTCCAAGGGCAAACGTGCCAGTTATTCCTTTTATCACTAGACTCCCTACTTTAGCATTCCATTCCCCTATGATGAGAAGAACATCTTTCTCTGGTGTTTGTTCTAGAAGGAGTTGTAAATCTTCATAGAATTGGTCAATCTCAGACTCTTCAGCACCAGTAGTTGGTGCATAAACTTGGATTACTGTGATGTTGAAAGGGCTGCCTTGGAATCGTTCTGAAATCATTGTATCATTTTTGAGGTTGTATCCCAGCACAGCTTTTCCCACTCTTTTGTTGACCATAAGGGCTACTCCATTTCTTCTATGGGATTCTTGCCCATAGCAGTACATGTGCTAGTCATCTGAACAGAATTCACCCATTCCTGTCCATTTAAGTTCGCTGATGCCCAAGATATCAGTGTTTATTCTTGCCATCTCACATTTGATCACATCCAGTTTACCCTGGTTCATACATCTCACATTCCAGGTTCCTATGCAGTATATTTCTTTGCAGCATTGGATTTTCCTTTATCTTCTAGGCATGTCTGCAGCTGGGCATCTTTTCGGCTTCATTAGCTCTGGAGCTACTTGTACTTGTCCTCCACTCTTCCTGAGTAGGATGTTGGATGCCTTCTGACCTGAGGGGCTCATATTCCAGCATCATATATTTTAGCCTTTTGTTTCTATCCATGGAATTTTTTCTTGGCAGGGATACTGGAGTGGCTTGCCAGTTCCTACCCCAGGAAGTCTTATTACAGGCCTCATTGTCACCAATGATGGAAGCATAGCACAGTCCGTCGCATTCTGTAGCCTCGCTAATCAACTGGGACACAAAACTAACAGTGTGCCTCCATTTATAAGCCTAACAAGGCTTATAAGGCAACAAGGCCACGGAACAAGCTGGCGGAACCCAAATCAAAAGAGCAGTCATTGCAGCCAAAGCCCTACCTATTTCGGTTCTATGTTCTATCATTAAGAATATTGTTAAAGGCCTATCCATATGGTCATATAGATACGATGTACTGTATAGATCAGTGTTAGTATAATTTGGTTCAAGTCAAACAACAGCAGCCACTAGACTCATTATCCTTCCCCTTTAAGAGCTGTCGCACTGCTTTCTGTCACAGCAGTAGGACATGCATTCTTTTTTGTATATTTCAGTGTGATCCTGATTTTCTTTTTGTGTAGCCTCCATGGACAGTTAACTCACACCCAAATAGAGCTATGGGTGGTGTTATCTGTGATGCGATAGATGGGTGGTAACATTTTGGGTAGTCAGGAAGAGATCTGGGACTTCACAATTCCCACTGCATTTTCCCTTTGGGCCATATTTTATCTCCAGAATTGCAGAGCTATGGAAGAAGGTCTGTAACATGTAGCCACACTCTGGTATTTTAAAAGCCACAGACTGGTTATCAGGCATCATATCGTTCTCATCCCAGTCCTTTTTCTTTCAGAAACGTTGCAACTTTCTCATCTAGAACACTGGTAAGATGTTGGCTTTTTCATGCAATTTTTTTCATAAAAAGAGAGAACTCACCCCACACTCTCCCCACCAAAGGGGAGTGTGTGGCGAGGTGGATGGGTGAGCACTAGATGTTCTATGTCAACATAGTAAAGGTAAAATTCACTGAGGTAAATTTGTCTACCCAGTCTTTAGGAAATATACAGAAGTTTTCCATTATTTTGTCTCAAGTTGTTAGACTAAAAATTGAAGGCTATCTTATACACGGAAGTAAGCCAAGGAGAGAACCGTGTGTTGCAAAACAGTAGTTTTGGGTTGGAAAAGTAGGGTTAGTCTTATACGTGGGGATGTCTTATAGATAGACAAATGCAGTATATTTGTACATAAGGCATTGATTATAGTATCCAGATCTGGAAAAAGTTACCTTTTAGAACAGTGGTTCCTCATTTTGGATCCCCAGATGTGCTTGAATTAAAATCCCCAGAAGGCTTCACCACTAGTTGTGCTGGCCAGGATTTCTGGGAGCTGTAGTCCAAGAACACCTGGGGACCCAAGTTTGGGAACTTGAGATGGGTGTATGAACCATTGAGTCAACGGTTCATGCTGGACTGTTTAGCAGCCAACCAGGTGTTCAGCACTTCCTAGACCTACTTCCTCTTGTGAGCATCTGCTCAGAGGCGGTGCCTCAGCACCCCTGCCTCACCTCCTCTAGACGCCACCTCTGAGTAGATGACTGCAAGAGGAGATGTAGCTGGGAAGTGCAGAAAATCTACATGGCTGCTAAATAGACCAGCATGAACCACTCATTTGGTGGTTCACATCCATCTCTATTGGAAATCACTCTCTTAGACTACAATATAACTCCTACACAGCCTGTGAGATTTTGGAATTCATCCAAAAAAGAGAGAGAGAGAGAAACATTTCCCAACTCTGCTGGTGTGCATTATATACTGCTTATAAATAGTTCCATAAAAATATTCCATGAGTTACCCGAGTTTTACTTTAGTTACTATAATAATGTGACACTGATCAGTGGGTGGGAAGGGGGAGAATAACTCCTGCTTTAAAAATCCTGATGGAGAAAGTTCTTTTCTATCAGCTGTCATGTGCTTTTTTTTCTGAAGACACCCAAGGGATGGGCAACCTCCACCCATGTGTGGGTGATTCATTGTGTCCCTGTCATTTGTCACCATCAAATGAACTCCAGGAACAGGAAAACTTCTATCATGAATGAAAGCAGCACATGTTATCACTCCTGTAATTAAAACTGATGTAGCCACAACAGAGTCTTTAAAACAGAAAGCCGTACCTCCTTTTCTGACTAAGAGTTTGGAAGGTAGTTTGTCTTGCTTTGAGAAGCCTGCAGAATGGCAGGAGAGCATTGATGAAGGCAGTCATGGTCAGACCCTCTAGCTAGGTCATCCTGAAACAAATGTCTGTGGTGTTCTATTCAAGTGTTCTGCTACATTTTTTCAACCTGAAGATATTTAGGGGTCAAGGGTTGGCGGGTAGGTGAAGATGCCAGCAAGCCATGCCCCCTGTTCACAGTTTACTCAGAGCTTATGTAGACCATGTCTTCAGCTCCAAGGTCTTCATAGATGTTGCAAGCATTTTAGCTGAACACGTTTGTGTTTCTTTGAATTGTGACTCTGATGAGGGACAGCTGCCTGTCAGAGAAACTCTGTGAGCGCATTCCTTTCCACATGCTCTGAAGCTACATTGGTGCTGAACAAGAGAAGCTCTGAAACAAACACCCTGAAACAAACTGGACATTAAA